>JAVYIG010002777.1:0-228643 GCA_035222895.1 Strongylocentrotus droebachiensis
GTTTCTGGTACCGCGAGCCAGTTGTCTAGCTATTATACAGAAACACAAATAGATGAGTGAATGAGTCGGCAAAAAAAAATACATGGGAGCGATGAGCAATTTAAATCTGGTGAGCTCTAAAGAGCTCTGTTAAAAGAACAATTAATACTTCAATATCATTGTGAGAAATCGCACTTAATGCGTCGTCAAATCCTAAAAGAACTCCCGCAAATAGAAATGTCTGTGTGAATGCATGTAATACCAGTGGTCCTGGTTTCATTTAGAAAGTCCTTGTACATTGTAGAACATTTGCACATTAAAGGGATCGTTTAACAATGTTAAATCTGGGATACACGGCCCTACGTGTTATCAGTGTCTGTGATATGGGGTAATATTGAAGCCCTGAAAAAATCCCGCTTCAAAATGATCAAGAAGTGCCTCAAAAAAGTAAAAATCTTGAGTGACCGGTTTTACCATACTCATTTTCCCAATAGACTGTAGTGTTTTGAAAACCGTCAGGCGAACGGTTTTCAAAATTTGTAATTCCAATCATAAATATCTTGATAATCAGACAGGCGATTGGCTTGTAAAAGTCATGGGGTTCCTGACTGACCTAAAGGTTTATAATTATCATTGCATCATGAGCTAAATCCAGAATTTAGTTTCAGAATCTGAGACAAAGTTACCGGATCCCTTTAAGGGATGTATCCCTGTACATGTACTGCCTAGTCTTGGAAAGAGGATTACAGTATGAGACCCTTCAGAGGATGGCTATCATCGGGGGAGCAAGAAAGAAAGTTTGAATGCGTCTGGTCTAGTGAACCTGATGGGAACTCTAGCTCTATGCATGGTGTGTGGCTGAACACCCCCAGAGGGAGGTACAGTAAAGTACACCAAGGTAGGTGTGCTCCTGTCCATAGTGATATGATAGTTAGCCGTTAAAAAATTATCAACTTTGTTGATGCTCAAGATGGGTTTCCTATGCCGGTTTAATGTGGGAAACATTGATGACATTTGAAAAATAGAAATTTAATGCACCAGCATAAATGTGTACACTTCGTATTAACAAATTAATTTTACAGTTATTTTATCCTCTGTTGGTATTGATTAAAAAAATATACTGCCCATTACATCAGCAGACATGACCTTATCAATTAATTAAATTAGTATCTTTTTAGCTGTTAGCTTAATACGCTATGTACGGAAAATCTTGCACTGAGTGGAAGAATCGAGGGGAGGAGGAGCAGGGGTAGAAGGAGGATTCTGTGGATGAGTAGCTTAAGGAGTGGGATTTCTGAAAGAGGAATTGATCTCGGGGAGAATGAATTACTTCATAGAATATGGGACAGAGAGTTGTGGCACTCCATGGTCGCCAACGTCTAAGGACATGGCATGTAAAGAAGAAGAAGAAGAGAGTCAGACAAATGAAGTCAAGATTATTTTATTTTTAAAGGTACTTTATATGAAACAAGAAGAGAAATGAGCACATGCAGTGAATGGAGGAGTAGAAATCAGGAGGGCACTTCTCTCTTCTGTTATTTTGACTGATCACACTCATTAAAGTGATCATCCAAGAGAAAATGCCCTGTCACCTTGATGGATTATGTGATAACATATTCGCATGGGGGTGATCTTCTATGATCTCGATGTCATCATAGATGTGATAAATGTTAGAACTTGGTGACAAAAACGCTTGAAGGGCAAGGTACAATCTCATGATGAAACCAAAGGTTTGTTCACGACAGCAAATAGGGTGAGGTCTTTTTTACGGGTTGACTCTTGAGAGAATACAATATTTTTGTAGTTTGGCAAAATCATGTGAAGTGCATTAGATTTTGTTTTTTAAGTCTTGTAAGGATTTGTTTTAACTGCATGAAAAGACAGACTGCTATACATGTAGTGCAGTCTGTCTTTTAGATATTTATGAGAAAAGACAAATGTTATGTTTATAGTTAACACAATCTCATATTTAGCTAGAATACTGTGAGGAATTCAACTCATTTCCTTTTGTACATTCTATACAGATCTTCTTATCTTTAGTAATATGTGAAACTTACTTCTCATCTATCACCAGCCTCCCTCATTGTAATATCCATCGTGCCTTCTCCTTTTCTTTCTGCCATAACTCTCGATCTCTTCTATTCTATTCTCCTTTCCCTTTTCAGCTTTGCCAAACTGTATACGACATTCTATAATTTGAAAGATTACATTAATATTTTTAACTAATGTTCTCATGTATCCTCTTAGTCTTTGTTTCACTTCATCCTTTCCACCCGTACTGCTGATCAGTCTTATATACCCATGAATATATGAATTTGTGAAAGCAGCGCATCTAAGAAAATCAGCTGCAGTTAATATCCCTAAACCAGATCCAGGATTATTAAATCATGGGCTTGTTAGAGACATTTGCTGGCAATATCCTGTCTTAGTGGAAGAAGAAATTAGATTTATCTTGCGTAATTGGTGAGCCTGCGGAAGCCTTCAGTCTGATATTTTGTAACTCTATCTAAAAGATAGATAGAAAATCTATCAAAACTTTAGAGCTAATCTTTAAATGGCACTAGCATGTATAAAGTTAATTGGTAGAAAGCAGTAAAAAAAAAAAAAGGAAGAAGATGTTTTGTTTTGGTAATCTTGAAGAAAAAGGAATTGAAAAAAAAAACTTTATAGAGGCAACATCAATGCGATTCTCTTCTGTTATTTGATGCTACTTGCAATCAGATTTACACATATACATTGTAGATTTTGTTTTAATGTGTTTATAAAACACTTTTTGAAGGAATCCTTGTCCTTCAGAATGTAAACTAGCCTGTGACCTGTCTGTTGCGCAAGAAAACAATAACGAGAAGAGCAGTGTAATCTTATACTGATAACTAGGATGTGTTTTGGAGGTGGAATCTCTCTCTGGTCATTACTCTCGGTACCTCCCAAGGGTGTAAATACTTTCCAAGCATAGATAAATGACACCAATTTGAGATGCAACGGCACAACTCTGAGTGTGACCTCTTTCACACACACTCAGAATGCCTGTATTGATAACGATTCAATCAAGGACTACATGTAGATGCCTGGTTTCCATTCACATGGTTTATATGAAGATTGAAGTTGTTTTGCTGCTTACTCCATTAGATTCACAGCAGACAACTTTTTCTTGACCCCCCCCCCCCCCACATTTCCAAGAGATGGATTTCATGAAAATGCTGTTTTCATGTGATACAGTATTATTCAACTACTCAAAGGGTTAAATGAAATTTCCATTATCATAAGACAGCTTCTTTTAGAATGCGGTTTGGTAGAAATTCAAATTTTTCTTTATTTTGGGGGGATAGATAGTATATTTTCTTTTGGAAATGTAATGTTTATTTTGTTGGAAATGTATGTGCTTTGGTTAGTTGCCTAGAATGTGACAAGATTTTCTTTTCTTGTAAGGATGTATATTGTGCTTGCGTGGGCATTACTTGTTCATGATCATACCAGGGACTTCATACTGAGTGTGAATGGGTCCAATGTGCCCTTTTCCTTAATATTTTGCTGTAAGAAATCGACCTTCCATGCAGAGCCTTCAATACTTTCTCAGGTGATGTCAAGATTTAGAATCATGCATCTTTTGGCACAAGTTTTGCTACTGTGAATCGCCTCTCATCTTCCTTATTTTCCTGTATGAAATGGACCTTCCACAGCCTTGTATACTTCCCCAGAATGTGTCAAGACTTGTAATGGCGTAGGGAATGGAAATTGGGCATCGTTTGGCGTCGGTTGTCCATGTTAATAATACCGGCTGGTTTATATTACTGTTTTGGTTTACAATGATTATTGCATCAGTCTGCGAGCTGATTTAACGAGAGGAGAGATGGAGGGAGCTGGTAGCAGCCTCCTGAGGTTGTGTCCATGATATAAAAAAAAGTTAAGACTTACAATTTCTGGTTGGCTTGATTTAATCCTGTCAGTCCCGTAGGCACACAGACACTCCATATTTTCAAAATTTTAAGTTAAAACAAAAACTATAAAGGAAGATTGACTATCTTCTTTAACAGCACGTGATGTTCTCTACCACATTGATTTTCCAGACAGATAATTGTTTATGGTGAATAAAGGATAAACTTATATGTACAGTGTAGTTATATAATGATATGATTTTAATCTTTATTTTTTTTAAAAATATTTAGTAATTGGCATAATGGTTATTGTAATAGAATAGAAATACTTGTACATTTGTATATTGAATGACTTTTTTTTTGTAAATCCAAAGATATTAGCTTAACTTTATGGATAAAATGATATGGTGCGACTTATAGCAACAGGATTTGAAAAGTTATACCGGTAACCTATTGTAAAGCATGTGTTTTGTTAAGATCTTATATCATGAACATAAATGTAATCAACTATCTCCATGACTGTATTTGTACCTTTTTAACAAAATAAAAAGAATTGGACTCATTTCTCTTTCTCCTAATTTCTTCTTTTATTATCTCCTGCAGGAGGTACGTTCACGGCAGGGAGTTGTTTCGTGAGATCGTGAGGCTTTCCCAACAGCAGACTGGCCATTGGAGTGTCGTTGGTGGCAATGCGGCGGTCATCGCTAATAGGCTGGCAATAGAAGGCTGTGATGTACTGCTTGGTGGAAGGGCTACTCCCAGTACACTTCAGCAGTTTCATGAACGTGTCAAAGGTAATTTGTTGCTCTTTTTTCCATAAATTTTGTGCACAAAAAAACAACGAAGATTTAGCCAAAAGGAACCAACTAGCAGAACTTTTCTATTTCATTTTTTGTTTCTTCTGTACAGCTGTTATGATTTTTCCTTAATTTACAGTGGTGTATTTCAATAAGATAAACCAACAGTGCATAGGGGTCCGTTTGTGATTCAGCCAGTTAGGGTGTCGCTTTAAATGTACTGCTTAAAAAAAGGGAACCTTTCAAATATAGAAACTTATAGTCAATGTCTGAAGTTCTTGTAAACTTCATGTGCAGTACTGTATGTCAGGCATGTCAGTTTTTGGCTGATTTCAGGCCTCCTTGACTTTTAACGTTTTGAGGCAGAATATAAATGTCCCAATGTACTGTATGTCTGGGTCTCTTTTTGTAGGCCACTTGGGTAACACCATCCAGATGTAGTTTCCCTTTAAATATGTAGAGAAGGTAAAATCTTGTAGAAAATTGACATACATGTATCAAATTGGGATGCCATTTCAGCAAGGCATTTGTTAGATTTTGGGGTCCATCTTATTAGTTTGTAACTAGATCATACAGATTGGATTCTAGTGGAGCTCTTTGTAATTCTAATCCATGATTCTGAGCACTCTCTCGTTAAAAAACCATGGATATTGCATCTAGGGAATTTGAGATTGCATCATTAACCTGGTTTTATGTGGAACGTGTGCAGATTAGCATGGGATCCTTCTGGGTTTCTAGGATGTGCATACATGAGTTTGGTTTTAAAGGGTCCTTGAAACTTTTTAAGACTAAATAAGCATGAAAGGTAAGACATTTAAGGGGACTGGGAAGTGTGTAATGTTTATTCAAAATTCAAATTGACATCCCAATTTGCCTAGACAACAACTGTAGTGAATTATATTAGTATTGCCATGATTTTCAATAGTACATAATGTATTTGTTATGACACATGTTTTTATTTTCTAAACTATTTCTATTATTTTAGAGGTACACCTAGATTATAGCAATGAAACTCAAATCAGTATTTTTTTTGTATGGATGTAGCTCATTGGTTTTCTCTGTATATGTAGATCAAATTCCAGTGCATTTGGAATGAGTCTTCTCTTCCCCTAACATATTCTTGGACTATTTTTGGGGTTGGAGGTATAATATCACTGTGATAAAAGAGTTAGTAACCCTGAGGATCAAGAAGTATTAGTTAAAGGAAAAATGGTTGGGGAAGCGATAGGAGAGGTTGCTCATGCCGTATTGCTTTGCTTTAGTTTTCTTTCCATATTACTATTTCTTCTTGAATTCCAACTCTTCGTTCCTTGTTCTTCCTATTACCCAACACTGACGGCTAGGCCACCGAGTGATTTATCCTTTAATATATCTTGCCAGCATCTGAGTTTGTATATACCAAGGAGTGTTTGTGCCAGCTTTTTATGACACCCAATTGGAAAATAATTGCAAAATGATGAGGAGAAGATTTGAGAGCGATTTATTATTAATCCGAGAAAACTCCCAGACCGCACTGTTATTGGAACCTCTCTGTTTATCCCCATAAATCTCATAAAAAGACTTTATTGATCCTTCCTTGAGTGGATGTAGGGCTTTATGCAGGGATTCCTTAATATTTGATTGTAATCCTGTGGGTCCACGAATGATATTTGATTTTTTTTCATCAGAACGAAAAAATACTGTTATTTGAGGAATTCTAAATTAAATCTGTGAAAGAATTATTACTCTTGATCATTCTTTGAGTGGATGTAGGGCTTTATGCAGGGATTCCTTAATATTTTATTGTAATCTGGTGGGTCCACAAATGAAATTTCTTTTCCTTTTCATCAGAACGAAAAAATACTGATATTTGAGGTATTCTAAATTAAATCTGCGAGAGAATTATTACTCTTGGGGCAAAAGGCTGCATAGTATTTTCATATCTTATGATGATAATGATTTTTTAAATGTTTTAAGGATTAGATACAGTTATATTCTTAATGAAAGGTAGAAATTGTAAAAAGCAGAGGTTTTGGATGGTTGATGTTATATAACATTATACACTGTATGTACTTTTAATGCCCTGCATTTTCCAGTAAAATGGAATTGTCCTGGGCTATTTTATCTTCTCCTTTGTTGTGCATCTGTGTAATGCTATTGAAAGGGTCTGCGATAGACATAACTTAAATACTAGAGCCGCTGACAAAACAAATGTAATATTACCAAAACCTAATCTAGAATGCTTTAAGAACAGTCTTATGTACTCAGGAGGAGTTATCTGGAACTCATTACCTATTAACTTACAGAATTCTACATCTATTTCTTCATTTAAATACCTTTATAAAAGATTGTACTTTCATTAATGTTGTAAATAACAAATATCCTCATGGATGTGTGTATATATATATTGTTTTACCCTACTGTAATAAATACAAGTTTGTTCGTTTTGTTTTTTCTTACATTGTTTCAAATTATTCTTTTTGTGATTCTGGGTAAACCTTTGAATGTACTGTATATGTGTCCATTTGCTGGTTATTTTATAAAATGTTATATTACTCAATATTCATGTAATCTATTCATGTTTTGCATATTTCAATGATATTTGTATTTCATTGATATTTTGTATTTCATTGTTTGTATTTTACCATGTATGTATATACAGGACCAATATGAAAAACAGCCTTGGTTGATATTGTCATCCTGTATAAATATTTTCAAATAAATAAATAAATAAATAAATAAGTTTGAACAATAAAGTGATGTTTAAAAAAAATGATATTGAAATTGCTTGATAGTTTTAAGTCTCACAGTGGAAACAAAATTAGCTTCCAGATTGATGATTGATGTCACTGTGAGTTGCAGACCACCAGACCATTTCACAACACCCTGCAATTTGATTCATATATGAAAATGTGGGAAGTTCATATGAAAGAAGTTGCATTTTGAAGTACTGCAGTTCTGTATGTAATATGTATTGGTATTTTCACTTTCTTTCAAAATCAAGTTGTAATAAATTGCCTTCATGTGTTAAGATATTAAGTGGCCCTAGGATTTTTTTCATTTGATACTATTTTTCATTATCTTATATTGTTTTTGGTATTTTTAATTGAATGAGTCTTTAAGAGATTTGATGAATATTGTTGCAAATGTTGTGCAATGTATTCATATCTAATGATGATGTTATTTTTTTAAAAATTTAGGTACATATTTATTATTTCAGTACAAATTTGAGAGGTGGAGGCTTTCTGAATTGACTTTATTTGTAAGCATTGATAAATGTTCATGCAAGAATTTGAAAGTACTTGTATCTCATGGTGATAATGTATCTCAAGAATGATTTCATCGATTGAGGATTGCTGTTGGCGGCATTCAAAATCAATTTCAAAATTGGATCTGTGTGAGTGATGAATACTGATCCCAGATAATGTGTTAACATCTTATGATGATTGAACACGATCGTTTCTTTGAAAATATATTCAGAGGAAATGTGATTTGATTCAAACTGTACAAACAGATGGATATTGGAGCACTTATTTAGTGGTTAAAAAAACTGTTAATAATAATTTTTCCTGAGAACGACATATAATTATAGTGCAGTATTAGTAAGATAATCATGATTTCTTCGAAGTGTAAAATTTAAGTTGGAGGCATCTGAATGTAGTGTGTGAGTATTGATGAACACTTGCAAGGATTGTAAAGGATTTTCCTATCTCATATTGATTATTTGATTTTATAAGATTAATTTGATTGATAAGGAAAATAAATTTATTTATAAACTTATTGATGTGGACATTCTGTTTTCAGTCTGCATGAGTGTATATAATGTATAAGTTAAACCAAAACAATCTATTCTAGTATACTGTTTTATTTTGTGTTAGTTTGTTGAGAAATTTTGTAATAGGTTATTTATACAGCGATGATTGATTTAATTACATAGAATTACCACTGATGATCATGTAAAATTCATATCATCATTTGTTGCCCGAGTGATCAATACAAAGACGACCAACTCAAACGACAAATGGAACATCATCATGCCCCAGGGACCCATTTGTTTACCACTGATTGATCGACTTCGATGAAAGAAGCCTTGATCAAAACTCTTTTCATCAACATACTGACCATTACAATGATGCGCCCTTCTCCTAATAGATATCATTAGGGTTCCTTCCGCTTCAGAATGGTATTTATACTTGGCTGATTATCGGAAGGGTAGGTGGATCGTTTTTTGGACTGACCACAATGCATGCTGGTAGCTTCCTTTCCTGTCTCTATCTAAAGTAGGAAATGAACACTGATGAGCATGTGATCTTGACGCAGGGTTGCCAATTTAGTTGTAACTCTTACTTATTCTGAACTGATGGGTGAATATACTCTTAGAGATAGTTTCATGATTAAACCTTGGATTCAATAAAGCCAAATTTAGATTGTCCTTGACTCATAAAATGCATGGAGCCTTTTTTTTCGGAAGGACACCGTGTCAACTCTCACAAGTTTTTCAACAAAAATTAAAAACCTGTTGATGTTTCCACTCTTGTGGTATATGACTTCTTCATGGTTTGTGTATACATGTAGTTGTTTTAAATGCTCTAAATATTTTCCAACAAATTACCTGTACTTACATGTATATGCTTATTTGTGCCCTTTTCCTGCTTTGCTTAATTAAAAAAAAATACAATTAATGGTGACATATAATTTGTATAGCTTTGATGAAACAATGACAGTGTCTCATAGTGTGTTGAAATGTAGGAATCAAGAGTCAAACTAGTTTTTATTCACGTTGTCTGATAGATATAATATAACGTTACCATGTTGTACATGATTACAGAGTGTCCTTTAGAGGCCTTGTTTCAGTTGTTTGTCTATCTTCTATTTATCTTTTGTTAACCTTTGTTTCTTTGTTGAAGGCTCCTTCATTGCAAATGATTTGCCAAACCAGTGAGGTTAATATGTGTTGATTGGACTTGAATTGATTTGGTAAACTTTATTTCAATCTAGGACAAAAGATTGATAAACAAGTAACCTTAACATGCGGCATGTTGACACCAAAAATTTAGGCTGCCAAATTGGTTGCTTTGATTGTTCATGGATGGTGGATTCGGCAGCACATTTGTTAGCTTGAGCGTTTGTCAGACTGTGTTTCATTCCCAGACACAAAGAAAATGGGTGGCAAATTGAATGCCTCGATCGCTGACAAAAGTGCGATTATATGGGAGAAGAGACGGAAAGGGAGTCAAAAGTGAAGAATTTTATGTGCAATAATTTTGATGATTTCCAGCAAAGAAAGCTCACCCACATGGCTCTCTTTCTGAAATCAATACTGTTCTAGTGAAGCCAGTAGAAATATAAAGCAGAAAAAATGAATGATAGCATAACTTCACCCAGCAAAGACTTCAATTTAACTCTGTCATTTGATCAACAATCCAAAACCACATTTTGGCAGGATTGGCACCAGTGGTGTCGATGGCCAGATTCCTAGTATGGATTCCATCTATGGGTGGAACTATATACACATTTGTTTGCTCTGAATTCTCTGAAGCTTCGCTTTGGTACACTCTAAAACTGAAATGTTAAATCACAATTTAAAAGGGCCGAGGAGTGACCACTCTTTCAAAATGTCAGATTGTTACTTTTAACCTGCTAGATTCAGCCTTTATAATGTTGGATCCAGCATGTTCAAAGTGTTAATTTACCATTTTGAAAAAGTGGTCACTCAGCCCTTTTGAATAGTGATTGGACATTTCAGTTTTTTAGAGTGTATCATTTTTTAGAGTGTTCTCTTTGATCTAAACTTCCCAAGATGCCTGATGCTGCGTGCATCTTTTCTACTGAAATATTGGACAGAAATTCATTGTGAGCTTGATTTGAATGGGGGGTATCAAATTAAATATAATATTTGACAAGGGAGAATACATCAGAGATTAAGGAGGCTTTAAAAGTCACATAACTGGATTAATCTAGAGATTTGTCTGATCAAAAGCTACCCTGGAGCAGAATGTTACCATTCTCTTGGTCAGAGACATATGATTTGAATAGGAAGGAGATAAAATATGAATGAATAAGGAAGAAGATATCAGAAGGATTTAAATGTCAAATAAGTGGATTGAACTAAGAGATTTTCCAGATTGAAAGATTTCCTAGAGCTCTTTTCTTTTTTTTCTTTTTATTATCATATTGATCAGACAGAAAGAATATGATTGGAATGAGGCAGCAGATGAAATATTCATCAGGAAGAAGAAAATGGTGATTGACACTTTGACATGGCTTTAAATGTCAAGTAACTAGGTTAATCTAGGAGATTTTTCAAACCAAAGGAATACCCTGTAACTTCTTTGTACTACATGTATGTTCTGTTGGTCAGAATGAGATAGGGCATGATTGGATTTAAGCATGAAATGTGATATTACTGAAGAAGAATGCATCAGTGCTTGAGTAGGCTTAGAATGCCACTATACTGGATTAATCTAGGAGATTTTTCAGATTGAAAGATGCCCTAGAGCTGAATCGTACTGCTCTGTTGGTCAGACAGATGTACTTCATACATGCATAACATATACTAATGGCCGCCGAGTAGTGTGCACACGGGGTGAGCTGGCTCTATAAGAAATAATGAGTTTCGGGCTATAATTCTACAAATTCTACAGATTTTCTACAGATTTCAACAACATCCTGACACCAAATATTACTCCATCACCATGAACGATAAAGAATACGACTTGAGAACACAGAAAGTGAGTAACAACTCCAAAAAGGCAGGCCAAAAGTCAAAAGCAAAAGCCGACAGCACGCTATCGAAAACAGTCAGCGAAAAAGAAGGCGTGGCGTGTGCTTCGGCCCCGGTGCAGCCGGCGCCGCCGGTCGAGATGATCGAGGACACCCCCGACGATCCGCGGTCAGTAATGCCCGAGATGCGAAAACTCTTCAGTGAATTTTCTGCTAATATCGACGGGAAACTTAACATCATGATTAATGATTTAGCATCGGTTAAAAGGGATTTGTCAGTGATAAAGAGAGAAGTCAGGGATCTTGAGAAGGCAGTTGAGGATACTTCGGGCAGGATTGAGTCAGTTGAAACTGACAAAATCCCAACCATCGAATCATCCATTACGCAGCTACGTAAAGATCTTGAAGACCAGCTTGTGCGCCAGGAACTACACCATAGGAAGCAAAACCTCCTTTTCTACGGTATCGCCCCTGCACCTGACGAGGATGTCTACGCCACCGCCACTAAAGTTATTTCGGGTATTTTGCATATACCTGCTGTGGAAGCTCAACAAATACACATCATCAACGCTCACCGCCTACCAAGAAGGGGCAATGCAACCGGAGCTGCGGCGCCCCCGGCCGGCCCCGATCCAATCATCATTAGGTTTGGCAGAATGTTGGATCAGGATAGGATCATACGTGCCTACGAGCGCGAGGAAACCGAGCGAGCGAGATCTAAATCAACCCAGGTTGAGCCCGCCCCGACCCATCGTATTTCCGTACGATCTGACCTGCCGCCGGTAATGAAGAGAGAACGGGGTCGCCTATCAGCAATAGCATACAACCTTCGGAAATCACAGTCGCTAAAAACCAAGATTAAAGTACAGGGCACGTCAGTCATCCTCCTTACAAGGGAAAATAAGGGCCAGACATGGACCACCTGGTCGGAATGACATAGCATCAAATCATAGAGGTAAAATGTTCAGTATCATTAACTTGAAAGTAAAGGCTACTCTCTCTTTTTAAATTGTTTATGATCCTCGGTCACGCAAATTACGGGATCCATTTTTTTCTTTTGTGCAGGCATGATAAATGCTGTTAATGCAAACAATTTGTTCAAAACTTGACGTTTAGTGTTTGAGATTTCTAGTGTTAAAGCAGTTTATCACCAGGATATTTTTTTTCTCCTTTGTTTTCCTAACCTGGTCTTATAAAAGGTCTCAATTTAGTCCTTATGATGCTGAGACTGTACAAATGAATTTTGCAGCAACAGAGGAATGTTTTCCCTCTACTTTTCACTATTCACTGCATTGTTTATATATGTCACTTTCAGTGTACCATATTAAAAGTTCAACAGGGTATATTTTGCCTTTATATAAACTACACCAAGAGAGTCGATAGGCCTACTCTTGCATATTTAACTTATTCACATATAAAAAGTATTATCAATGCTATAAAAAAAAAAAGAAGAAGAAATAATAATAACAAATAAATAAAAATAAAAATTCTGTTGTGGTAAAGTGTCACCGTATGATGTGAATGTAAACTGAAATTTTTTAAAAGGAAATAAATAATAAATAAAGATAAAATAACAATAATAAGTGAAAAGGGAAAATAAATATGTCAATGGATGTTAACTTATTGCCAAATCGCATTGACATTGTGATGCAAGTTCATAAAGTGCGTGAATAGCGTTGTGTTTCCTTTATCTATCCTCATTTAAGTGGCATTCGTATGTGTGTCATAATAAGTAAATAAATACAATCTCGTAATAATAACTAAAAAACCTAAATTATTCTGACAAAAAAAGAAAAAGAAAAAGAAGTTAACTGAGCAAAGACAAGTTTTTGCAGACTGCACATGGACTCCTTAACTGAAAAAAATGTAAATAAATGTAACCTTGTTTCATTGTTCATCTAAATCTGTTTGACAGTATAATGTAAGTTGATAGAAAAAGAGAATAATCATTTTCAGCCTACCGTACTCAAATTGTATTTTCTCTTAGAAGTTTTGCATAGCCTTGTGACATGCATATACCAATAGTCGGCTGTTAGTTACTAATTGTAAATGTGAACAGTTTAGTCATTTACACCAAGGGAAGTTCTTGCGGTCTGCATTTTAAATGTCCATGTTGTGACTTATGTTCATTTTAGACCCAACAGTATCACAGAACCATGATGCTATAATGAGAACGACATTAAGTGCACACAAAGTAAACACTTATGAGCACCTAGAACAGCAAAGAAAAAAAAATATACAAAAATCAGATGGGATATAAGGAGTGCAAACTGCAGGATCAAAAGTTTTAATGCCAAATGCTAACCAATGTATGAGTGCAAATGGTGACACCAATATACGCCATGTCTAAATTCTTCAACAAAATATATTGTGAAAATGACTAATGGACACAGGAAATATGTATTTCTTTCATATTCAACCTATCCACACTATGTATGGGTCGAAATATCACAGATTGCAGCGTGAGTACATGTACAATCTATATGAAAGACTGACTTGTCACTGGGAAATGTTCAACTTCAATTATAGCAATCATTTAGTTGCTACATGTATTTTTCCCCTTTAAGCCGAAAAAAGGGGCCATCATGATGAATATAAATTCAAGAAATAGATTAATAAAAAAAAAAAAAAAAAAAAAAAAAATAAATAAATAAAAGAAGAAGGGAAAAAAATCAAACTAACAAAATATCTTGCATTTACATCTCTATGGAATTGAACATTTCCTAAACATTTGTGTGCCACCAATAAACCTAAATGCATGACAATACTGTTACGTATTGCCTTTTTTTTTTTTTTTTTAATCATGCGCTTTGATTGCATTTGTATTTTTTGTCTATTGACATGTTTATTTTCATTCAATCGCAACATTCTATGTAAAGTTGATTCATTGAAACATTCTGTTTGACAACTTGGCAACAATATAGGCCTATACAATAATCGCCAGATCTCATTGTACCATACCATTTTAACATAATGACATAAGAGCGTCTAAGTTATGTACCCCTTATCATGTACAATCCTTTTATGTACAGTAATAATTGTTCTCTGATATCATGGCTCCAAAAATGCACTTCATTGAATGTATGATGTTTTGGTACGTCATTTGGTTTGCAAGCATACATAACAAATTCCAGTTGAAGTTATTATACATGTAATTACTTGGCGAGAACAGGTTACACCTGTATTACGTCATTCTTTTTCGTATTACGATTGATACATTCAACATACATTGTTTATGATAATGTTGCTGTGATGTTGTCTCCCATCCTTTCCGTCAACGGCTAAACATTCTTTTCCCCAATATCTAAATGCAATCTCAGTTATTTTTCCCTCACTGTCTCGGTTTTTATGCATTATGTGTAGTCATTTATATTGACTAAAATATTATGTATACATGAATACCTATACCCTTTTTGTAATTCATGGATTTTCAACGTTGGGCATAGTAGTGTGATGTTCGGGTTGCATGTTATTAGGGAGTGGGCTGCAGTATTTGGAGGTCCGGTTTGCATGCTATGGCTGTTGCTATGTCGGACAATTAATTTGCTTGACTGACGTGGCGGCGACCGATGTGTGCGGCCCGCATTCCGGGTGCTGTGTTCCATTCAGGTTGATCGAGTCTCGTTGTTTAGAAAAATTTAAGGATCTGTTCATGTATATGAAAGCCCACCATTATGTTCGTATAATGTTTAACCAGACATAAATGCTCAATTTAATCATGAAATGCAACCGTCCTTGCACTGCTATTGCTTCTCATTTGTTAAAGCGATAAACCGCCCCAGATTTGTTTTTCCATACTGAACGAATTGCTTCTGTTTGATTTGGTTTGTAGTTGTATACTGCGTATATGACTAGTTGTCCTAATAATGCCGATCTCTTCCCCAATATTTTTCCAAACACTCTCTATACACCAGAGCCAGCCCAGCCCATCCTTCACACATGTTATGCCAACAGAGATTCATAGTACGTGTTTGTATCCATTTTTTTCTTTTTCATCATCATCATTATCATTATGTGTCTTCTCTCTTCCTTCTACATTCGGACGCTACTATTTCCTTACTCCTCTAGTATGCCTCCTTGTTCACGTTGATAACGCCTTTATTTTCTCTCAACAGTATTACTTCGTATTGCCTAATGTCAACAAAGAGAGAGTATTTCTAAACCCATGATGATGTCTAATTTCGATAATAGGCAATCGATGCCTTTTCAAATGCTTGGTGATGACGATTTCTTTGATTTACATCGACCTTCTCAATCTGACGATGCGTCGCATACTTCTGTTAATTCGTATGATAATTTTATAAGGGATAACACTAACGTTTCATCTGCAAATTTAGAGTTCGATTTCGATTTTGATGACCCTGCCCAACGTGGAATTACTAACTACATAACCATCAATCAATTTTGTAATGTTTCGAAAGATTTTCAAAATAATTCATTTTCCCTACTTCATTTAAATATCAGAAGTTTGAATAAGCACTTCGATGACCTTCTTTCACTAATAGATAAACCCATGTCAAACCCACTTTCCCTGATTGGCCTCACAGAAACTTGGTTAAATTACGATTCAAACCACCCATTTCATATCAATGATTATGAATTCATTAATAAAAATAGACAAAACAGAGTTGGTGGTGGAGTTGCACTCTACATTCGTAAATCACTTAAATACACTATTTTGAATGAAATCTCAGTTTGTAATGCTATTGTTGAATCCCTTTTTATTGAAATTGTGATTCCTGGTAATAAGAATATTATCGCCGGTGTTATTTATAGGTGTCCTAGCTCAAATACTCTAGAATTTTTACAATATTTGTCAAATTTGTTAAGAAATGTCAACTTTGACAATAAAGACTTCTTCTTGATGGGAGATTTTAATATAGACCTTTTGAACCATGAACATAACAGGGCTTCTCAAGAATTTCTGGAATTAATTTTATCCGCCTCTTGCTTACCACTTGTATCTAAGCCAACGCGTGTTACAAATACATCTGCTACTTTAATTGACAATATTTTTTCTAATGTCATTCCGCATCCAGATTCCTATATAATTCTTTCGGACATAACTGATCACTATCCTATTGCACTGCATTATCAACTGGGTCAATCGATTAATACTAATAATTCTTCAACTTACAGACGTAAAGTTAATGTAGAAAGTCTGGCACACCTTGGAATTAATCTGGAAAATTATGATTGGTTGTGTGTGCATACTAATAATGACATTAATAGTTCATATGAAAATTTTGTCCATATATTAAACAATCAGTTGGACATCAATATGCCGAAACAAAAAGTCAAAACCAGTTATAAAAAAACACCTAAACTTCCATGGATTTCAAAGTCTCTTCTACGCTCAATTAATCGGAAAAATAATCTCTTTTATAAATACAAAATAAAAGGTACTGAGAAATCTAAACTGAAATATACATCCTATAAAAACACATTGACTAAAATCATTCGCCTAGAAAAGAGAAAATACTTTGTAAATCGTTTGGAAATGTTTAAACACGACATGCAAAATACCTGGAAAGTTATTAAACAAGCGATGAATTTGACTAAAGGAAGATCTGACATAAATAAAATCAAGTATAACAATGAAACTGTTGAAAATTCCAAAGATATTGCGAACATTTTTAATAATTACTTTTCCTCAATCGGTAACAATCTCGCCGAAAATATCCCCCCATCAAACAAAAATTATACTGACTTTTTAGGCCCCGCTAATCCGAATTCTATTTTTTTCTTTCCGACAAATAGACAAGAAGTCCTTAATATCGTCTCTAATCTACAAAATAAAACAAGTTCTGGCTTCGATGGAATTAGTAATGTTATTTTGAAAGCCATTATTCCTTTTATTGTCGACCCATTAGTCCATATATTCAATTTATCATTACTGCATGGTGAATTTCCTGATTCCATGAAACTAGCAAAAATTATTCCCCTATTAAAAAAAGGTGATAAACTTGAAATAGGTAATTACAGGCCAATCTCCTTGTTATCTTCATTTTCCAAAATCTTGGAAAAAATAGTATTTACTCGAATGATTGCTTTCCTGAAGAAATATGATATTTTATCCAACTTTCAGTTTGGTTTCAGAGAAAAACATAGTACTGTTCATGCCTTAATGTCTTTTGTTGAAAAAATTGCCCATTCAATTGACTCGTCTTCTCACACAGTTGGTATTTTCCTGGACTTCTCCAAGGCCTTTGATACGATAAATCACGAAATTTTACTTTACAAACTCGCCAATATTGGTGTCCGTGGAAAGGCCTTGGAGTGGTTCAGGAGCTACCTTTCTAACAGAAGACAATTTGTGTTTTTAAATGAGCAGGCATCTGATTTTAAAAATATTACTTGTGGTGTTCCGCAAGGGAGTCTTTTAGGCCCGCTATTGTTTATTATTTATATAAATGATTTTCATAAATCATCCAATGCTATGTCATTCATTTTATTTGCTGATGATACTAATTTATTTTTTTCACACAGTGATCCAAATATTATTGTTGATGTAATTAACGCAGAGTTGCGAAAAATATTAGAATGGATTAGAGCTAATAAATTGTCATTGAATCTCTTGAAGACGAACTACATATTGTTCAGTAACTCCTTAACATCATTACCCACTGATATTATTCTTGACAACACCCCTCTTGAGCAAGTTTCTCATACAAATTTTTTAGGTGTTGTGGTTGATAGTAAACTATCCTGGAAACTCCACGTTGAAAATATTTGTAAAACTATATCTCGCAATGTTGGTATCATTAACAGACTTAAATCACACCTTCCACAACGATCTTTGCTTATGCTTTATTCTTCTCTTATTTTACCATACTTAAATTATGGACTTCTGCTTTGGGGAAACACGTACCAAACATTGGTGGAAAAAGTTTTATTACTACAAAAGAAAGTCATTCGTATCATATGTAATGCTCCTTTTCTTGCCCATACGGATCCGCTGTTCCTTGAACATAATATCCTAAAAATTAACGATCTATACTTATTACATCTAGGTGAATTTATGTATAAATTCAATTCTGGTACTCTTCCATTTGCGTTTCACGATATGTTTAAACAAAATCGTACATTTCATAATTATCCCACAAGACAGTCAGAAGAATTTCACTTACCTTTTTTGAGAACATTTTTCGCACAAAAAACATTCATCTTTGAAGGCCCTAAATTTTGGAATACTTTGCGTGTTGATTTGAAAAACTCCCCTTCTCTCTCAGTCTTTAAAAGAAATCTAAAGAAATCTTTACTGGCCCCGTACAAAACCTAGCTCCTTGTTATATTGCCTGTGTATATTATATGCAGGAATTTTCATGATTATTACTATTGTCATTATTTTAATTATGATCATATTGTTGAGATTGTATTATGTTCTCCAGAGAACTCGTCACCACTCGTTTACCAAGTACTTCCTCTCATTGAACTGTTCTTCTTTTTTTGAAAATTTGATCTTGCGCGCAACCTTCATTCTGTTTGTTATCACCTTTCATCTATTTCTGTAGTCCACATGCAAACCTTTTCTCTTTACTGTATCCCTTCTCCTCTCACACTCTCCTTGTTTTCTTTGTACATTGTTCGTGTTATGCGTATTGTTTTGTTTCTCCTTTTGTGTCCTCTCTGTTGGCAATTATCCTTATTTTACTCATGTAACAACTATTATTGAATACTACCACCCGAGGGGTCCACGATTTACAAGCATCGCTTCACAGTGGACCTCTCCGTTTCCAGCTTAACATTAATAAATTATTTTAAGCAGCAATATTTCTTGATATTCAAATATGTAATTCTGTTAAATTTATATTTTGTATTGCATGGTTACTACTTTGATTGTTTACTGTAATGATATTTCTATGAATACTGTATTCTTTTGCTGGAAATGAGAAAAAATAAAATTGAATTGAATTGAAACATGATTGGAATGAGCCAGAAGGGTATTATTCCATTATACACTAACATTTAATGTCCTTCTGGCTCTAAACAGACAAAATATTTTAAAGCAAAAAGGCATCAGTGATTGAGTAGACTTTAATTGTCAGATCAGAAGTTTCCCTATAGCTGCTTTGTATTGTTTTGTTGGTCAGACAGAGAAAAACCTGATTTGCATGGCGCACCATATATGTAATATTAAGAAGGAAGAGTACTTCCGTATCCGAGGAGGCTCGAAATGTCAAATCACTTGAGCAAGTAGGACAGAGACGATAGCATTGCATTTTAATCATCATCATCTTACAGTCACTTTGAAAGGTCTAATGGCAGAGTCTACTGATTTGATTATCAATATTTGGAGAAAAATCCACACTTGAATAAATTTGTGTAACTTTAATTATAAATCTGTTCTTTAAGCCCAAAAGTAACTTGCCTTCAATCAATAGAAGCAGAAAAATCACACAAAACAGAACAAAACAAAAAGTTTTAGGAAAATCAAGCCAATTTCCTTTTTCCTCATCCTACAAGTACATTTTATCTATGCAGAGCCAGAAAGGCATTACTCCGGTGTTAAAGCATATGAGTCAATGCTCTTCTGTCTTCAAACAGATGATACAAGCCATTCCATTATAAAAGAATGTTTTGAGCCCCTGCTGAGAGTGCGATATCAAGTTTGGGGCTACGCCTTACATGCCAATGCATAACGGAGCTTCTTCTTCACTGTTTCTCATCCCTGGAGCAGAATGTGCAATTAAGCCAATCAAAAAGCACCCCTTTCATGAATACCAGAGAGTGGGTTTCTATCTGGGTTAAGCCATGATTACCTCTAGGGATAGGAGATGGACAGCTTTTTCACACAAGACGAAGATTACATGAACTTGGATAAAGAACCACAAAACATCACTGAAAAGCAAAAGAGGCATACACTTGGGATTAAAAAAAAGTATTATTTGAAGAAGAAAAAAAAGATAGAAGAGGGCATTGCTAGAGCATACAAGATATTGCTAGCCAGCCACATCAGTTCACACTCACGATTAGTCTGACGTGTTATATGTATGCATTTTTTAATATGCCGTTATGATGTTCACATTGACAATGGATCATTGTTCTCTTTCAACTGTTAATGTGAAGTGATGATGAGACCCTCGTTTTGCTCTACTTTTCATTGTAAATTCTTTCAGCTTCTGAATTTCAGACAAGAAAAATTAAACTACTTATCGTAAACCAGGGCTTGCCACTAACGTGTGCCTGGGACACATTGACGCCCACGATCTAAATCTGGACCCCTTTCGTTAAGAGTAAAAGCATAAACTATGTTTTCGCCTGTCAGAATGGGATGAGAGGGGTGATTAAAGCAGATGTAACACGACATCAATCACCATCCCTTGTCTCCCTTGTGAAGGGCAGTGGAATGCCCCCAAACCATTTAAATATTTATGCAATCCTGGAAAGTCCCAGCAGCCATTAAAGCTCTTGTCTCTTGAGAGCGTTTGCTCCCTGGCATTTGAAAGCGGGAGGGGAGGGGGACCGATACGAGAGAATGAATGATGACTTTAATGGCTCCCATCGGAAAGCTTTTATATCCTTTTGTCTGTGGCATTCCTTATCGATAAGTTCCTGTCTATTTTTTTATTTGAACATTTTGTTGTGATTGCGGTCATTACTTTGGTACTAACAAGCAGACACCCAGGCTTCAGTATTTTGAGAGATGCTACTTTATTCCCTGACATTTGGAGTTTGGAGGAAACCCCTCTAACTGTAGAAAATAATTGATGATTTTGAAGAGTCCCTCTCAGAATGCATAATCCTCTCTCACCCATCACATTCCCTGATAATGTTCTTAAAGGAAGAAAGTTTCTTTACTTGATTTCTTTGTTTGTAATGTGTTTTAAAAGAATTCATTTGACAATTCCATGTTTTTTTGTCACTTTCACTCAATATTTTTGTCTTAATTTAAAACTTCTTCTCTTATTGTCAGTTTCAAAAGATGCAGTTTAAAAAAAAATATTAGTAGATCACTTCTGCATTATTTAGCATCCTAATGGTTCTAGTCTTTTCTATTTTCCATTTAAAATGATTTAATGTGAATGTGGTCATTATTTTGGTTCTATCAAACGGCAATTATAGGCGTTATCTCATGAGAGATCGATCAAATCATACACTGTACTTCAGTTCAATGACATTTTGAATCTGAGTAGACCTCCAAAACTATCCCAAATGAAACGACGACTCCTTGAGCCCCTGCCAGAATGCATCACTCTCATCATCCATTTTATGACATATAAATAATATAATGCAATTCATAATGAATGATCATCTCATAATTTCTGGATGTCGGTTGCTAAACCTAATGATGAATGCTGAGAGCCATTAAGCCTGCTCAGATGGCATCAATATTTAATCTCCATTTTCCCATCCATTTGTCCATTGATAAAGAATGATATTTGTGATGTGAATGTTTATAAACAAAAGACGGCCTAAAAACCCTCCATCCGGCAAGCGGAGGGCGATGACTTGTCCAAAAAAAAAAAAAAAAAGAAAAAAAAAGAAATGGGTTAGTGTCACACTCTTCTTCAGTGGCCAGATGTGACAGATGTTTAAAATTAAATCTGTTTCTGATGCAAACACACATAAGGTGGTCTGCAACTGGCCAGACGGATTTCAAACTAACCTCTCTTTCCTAGATGATACAACTTGATTATTTATAGTTCTCGATCCCCGATGTCTTTTGGTCCTCTTCCATGTTTTATTTCATTTTTCATAGCTCTCTGTCAAATATTTTGTTAAATATTTCATATATTTACCTGGTTAATACGGTTTTAACTTGTTTATTTACGAGAACCTATTTACAGCTTTGCATAATTACTTTGTTAACTTTTTTTAACCAATTTTACAATTACAATGATACTTTTTGTAATGACATGTTGATTACGTATGTATGTATTCCTGTGCTTATTAATCATTATTCTTATTTTTCTTATTGTTATTATTCTTTCTAAATCACTTTCTTTCCATTATTTTCCATTTCACATCTGTGCCATCTCTTTTTCTCTTGTTTACATGTATTAAAAAAAAATTCACTCCTCTTTCTCTCCTTTGATTGCAGTTGTCGGTGAGCCCGTAGAAGAAGATGATGTACATGTTATTTTGGAGTATAAAACGGGGGAGAAGTTTGGCAAATATACGTCGCCGAGGGCAAACAGGTAAAGAAAATGCAATTACTCATCAGCTTACAAGCTATTCAATTAGTATCACTACAGTTATGAATTTCATTAAGAAAAATAATTTCTCACATGAACCAATTATGAACGGATATTTAGCTCTTTGGGGAAATAACAGCTTTTCATATCAAACATACACACAACACTATACAGAAAGATAAGATATTTTGTGCAATGTATTGTCAAGAATTTTTCATAGTACTTTATGACATACACATGTAGATTCACGGTAAAGTGCATTTTGATTATGAAGAACACATATTGCTAGGGCTATTCAGAAAACAGCATACAAAACGAGGATTCTGTAGTCATATTAATTAATTGCACATTTATTCCATTACATGACATATGTATTACCAAAAAAAAAAAAATCAAAAAAAAAATCATTTAAATTAATTGTTGATGCAAAATTAACCGCTTGTGATGTTATTCTCTCCTTATTGACTCTTTTCCCTCAGGTTTATCATACACAGTGATATACACAACCCTTACTTGAGTGGATTAGAGGAATTTCAAGAAGAACTTAAAGTTTTCAAACCACAGGTTGTAGTCCTGGGTGGTCTTCAAATGATGGATAACTTTCCTTTCGCAGAAGGTAGCCATATTTCTATTGTCTCGATACGATCAGTTACAGATTCTTCAGTAGTTTGTAGTAGCAATACTTTTAGAGTAGCAGGAGCATTACATTGTGACAGACATAAAGCATTATACTTCAAACCACTATTATATCATTTCACAATATTTCTCTTTCAAATTGACCTAACTTACAGTTACAGTTGATTGTACATGGTATATTTTATTGTTATTGTAATGATTTAGTTTTGATTGAGCCAGTGCACTGCCCTATTATGTTTCAAATGACTGATGTAACATGAATGTCCTTCTCCTGTAATCACAAACTATAGGTCAGAACAAATAGTGGGTAACATTACATACCCATCTGTAGTCACAAACATGCTTACCAGCTGTCTCTGAAGGTCATAATTTGACTTTGAATGGATTATACAAATTATACAGATTATTGAGAATAAAATAATAACAATGCATCACGGCCGAATTGGGCAATGTTTTACAAATGTAAAAAACAATATATAAAAACATTCATAGCAAATGACATCAAAATTAATGAACTGAACGTGAATGAGTAGATTATATAAAATTATATTTAACTTTTAAATTCTTATTTCTTATTTATGAGGTGGAGATGGTAGAAAAGAGGGTTAGAATTACATTTTAATATAAAGTATGAAGCTAATCTTTATTAAATTGCTTCACACAGGATTCAAGTAAATGACATATAAATTAATTATGTGATTGTTTTTACAGGTGAGAGGGAGGCCAGACTTGAGAAGCAAAGAACCATGATCCTGGGTCTCCCTAGCTCCACCCCGGTTCACCTGGAGCTGGCCTCATTTGCTGAGGAGGCTCTGCTTCACCAGCTCCTGGAGTACGTCATTCCTTACTCTGACTCCTTGGGTATGAACGAACAGGAGCTACCCAACCTCTACAGTCTCCTCAACTATGGCAACGTCAGTCTGGCTTCAGATGCCTATCCTAGAGTAGCCACAGTCCTGGACCAGATACGGTCCGTCTACAGCATCCTCAAGAATATACCGCAGAGGGAAGGACTGCGGAGGGTCACACGGCTCCACATCCACACCCTAGCCTTCCAGGCGATCCTGATAACCGAAGGCTCAGCGTGGAAGAACACCATGTCAGCAACGGCAAAGGCATCATTGACAGCTCACAGGCACGTCTGCGCCAGCTCCGAAGTCGACATGGCCAAGTCACGGCTCATCATGGATGACTCTTTTTCGGTTTCGATGGAAGACGGCAGTCGCAAGATCCCATTAGACGTGGATAAACCGGTTTCGTGTTGGAAAGAGGACAATTACGAGATTTGCGTTGCGCCTGTCTTGGTCTGTACGCAGGTCCACAAGACGGCAGGGGGTGGAGACAATATTTCATCAGCCGGTCTGTCTGTTCAGATATGAGGAGATAGTAAACAGACACTGAGTGCATTTATTCATTGGAATTCTGTTCCAAGAAATGTCTTCATACATGTTCTGCAGTATACAAATTGGTCACAAGAGACATCTAAAAACATGTATACACTGTATATAGGTAAATGCAGGTACCGGTACAAAAGAAACAAAAGAAATGTTTTCATACATGTACTGCTGTGTACAAATTGGTCACAAGAGACACATTCAATCATTTAATACATTTACAAACATATATGTAGGTGAATGCAGGTACAAAAGATACAAAAGGTGCACATTACCGTAATGAATGTCTCCTGCATGTTGGTTGATGCAAATGTACTCTAAAAAATATGTTTACAACTTGGTCGCTGAAGTGTTGGGAAATATTATGTCAAGGATCATTGTACTATGTGTATGATACAGTTTTTGGCTTGACCAGTAATAATGTCCAATTATACATGTATTACATTCAAGCTGTAGTACACTGGAAATGAAGGATGTTTTATATTTCCAAAGTTCAAAAGCAGACATAAACAGAACAGCTATAAGATCCTGGCTTGCTGCCTGAGTATATGCATACCGTACATTTAATATCTTCTATTTTTCCTACACTGCATTTTTTCTTTTCGTCTGTCAAAATCTTCATTAAATCAGTACTTGATGATATTTGCATGCACAACAAAGTTGTTTCTATGTAATCATTAATCATATTTTTGTGTGCGCTTATTTTACATGTGAAAGCCTGTGAAAGAATGGTACGCCTATGATTAGTCAAAATATTTGAATTGATGAACTGTTTCCTTGTAAATTGCCTTAATCTTGTGCATTCAAAATAAAATATCTAATCTGAGATTTGGACCAAATTGAATCATTATTGAAAACTTTTATTGAAACAAATTCTATATTCAAAGTACTTAAAGTTCATTTGATTGGTTTTTAAAGATATGTCTGGATTTTCATCAGATTACTTTTTTATATAGTTTTCCCCAATTTGCCTAACTAATTGGTAGGCATATCTGATTTTTTTTTAAAAGAGCAAAATTACGTACAGAAATCTATGAAATATGAAGCGTTATGCAGTTATTTATGGTGAAGTTTTTCAAGAAAGAGTAATCATTAAATTTCTTCATCATGCCAAATCTCAGATGCAGACAATCCAGACCACATTCTAAAAAAAAAAAAATTTGCATATGAAAAGTACTAATAGTCTTACACATATAACAGTGTGAGCAATGTTAAGATTTTCCATTACCGGTAATGGTCTTTTATTTATGATGTTGAGTATATTCTAAACGAAGTTTTACATGAAGTGCAATTAGGACATTAATACTCATAGAACATCAGTTAGTGAGCACAGCTCAACTACCTAAAGGTTGATTCCTCGATCATGTCAATAAAATCAGATTACACCAGTTTTTGAGCAAGATGTAGACTACCATGTTTGCTCATAATTATATTTAGGAAGGGGAATGTGTTTTAATAGTTTTAAAATGAGTTCTTGATGTGAATAAATTGTGTGCCTGAATTTGTTTTCCTGCTGCATTATAGATAATGTCAACCATAAGGAGAAAAGGATTAAGGAAGGGAACAAGGCTCTAGATTACTACAAACTTCTTTGGTCTGTTATGGGCATTATCTTTTGTAAATGATTTTTATAATGCTCTTGTCACGCTGTACTTTTAAGCATATTCTGCATATTCAGACTTTTGGAAGTCTTATAATATATGGGATAAACAACCAGGTAAAATCTGTTTGTTGATGACCTCATAATTTGGGAAAAGGAATTATGAATTTATCCCATTTGCCTCTGTCATACTGTGTGAAAGTTTCAAGGAAACAGGTTATGTGCATGTATACGAAAGTGCTTCTTATTGAATGTATTCATCACACTTATTTCAATTTGTTGTCATAACATGTGCTTTGTGTATGAAGCTATTTACAAGCCTAATTAAAGAGATACCAGCTGTAATATCCTCCTTGGCCTAATGTAGGAATAGATATCTCACACATATGTTTGTCGTTCAATTTTTTATTTAAAAAAAAGAAGAAATTATTACTGTACTATACACATCTATATTAATGCATTAGACATACCGGTACCAGTGAAAGTAACAATTATTCTGAATTTGCTTTTTCTTTAAAATGAATTTCGTAAAATTGGGGATTGATAATGACATGTATTCATATTGCGGTTTCGTTCAATATATCATGTATTATAAAGCTGAATCTCTACTTAAAACCCCCAAACGGCTTTCCCATTTTGTTTCGTAAAAACAAGTAAACTTGGATTCATCCTCTTATTGTTAAAACCTCAACTTCATTCCCTGTTTTGAAAAACAATGCATTTTTAATCTGAAATAAATTAATTGGAACTGTCACTGATGGATCAGTAAACAAGGTGAAAATGCACCATATGTTGATAAAAATCAATATCAAGTTTTCACCATCAGGTGTCATCATCATATGTTGTCTCTTGAAAGATATATTTTGGTCAGGTACCGTATTCTATGTGTAAATTAAACCTGGGTTTCAGGGAAAGGAGGTATATGCTTTCATATACATGTAATGGTTACCGATATAGCAGCCTGCCACTTCGACATAAATCAAAAATCGGGTGCAGTTCTAGAAGAAGAGTTTTTTTTTTATATGGGGGGGGGGGGGGGGGGGAGGTGGTGAGGTGGTGGCTTTGGGTCTCTTGCTGTCATTTCCTTCATGTGCCTCACATTAATTTGTTTATAAGCAGAAACATTTAGGGGCTTGCTTTGAGCCCACCAAGCTCCCCTCTAGAAATGCTACTGATCAAACAGCTCTCTGCACTGATGTATTTTGATCAATATCTGCCCCAGGGGAACATTACATTATTGTAATTTCGCATCAACTTTGTTATTGAAAACAAATAATGAAATGTTTTATTTTAAAACACTAATGGATTTGTGTTTAAATATAGTCTATAGTGGTTTATATTTTTTTCTTATATAGAATGGTTTGGGGGTTTAATGGGTTTTAAAATTAGAAGCTTTTCTACATTTAAGAAAATCAATGTAATATTTACCATCGGATAATTCACAGCATACTTTGTTACTTGGGAGATAGAAATGTACAGTGTATTAGATTTGAAAGCTGTTTATTTAAAGTTGGGTTGCAGAGTAAGCAAGTATATATGCCTTCATACTCTGTGTATTAAAAAGACTATAGTGGCCTGCTACTTTGGCATAAATCAAAATGCTTTCTGCACTGATGCATTTCATCAATATATGCCTCAGGGGGGTGGCATGAAATTCATAATAAAAACACAAAGAAAATGAATTGTGATACAGAACAAACAAAGCCATTATTGCTTGCTTCTGCTTGACAGCACAAGCATAAGGAAGAGGAAAAAGGATGGTACGTCATTGTGTATACAAGCTTTCAATTTACGTTCTGCATGACTAAGAAGGGTTGCATTTGAACGATATGGAGAAAATGCATATATTTGCTAAGGGAAAATAAAAATTTAATTTGTTGTACCTGCAACTTTGAGATGTATGTTCTAGTGGTTGTTTAGAGGAGGGATTTATGGAGTTTGAAGTCTACCAACGTGTGCATATATTGATGATCTCGAGTAGAATTATCTCTCGATCAAATATTGATAGAACGCACTGACATTCCTTACAGAATATTACATGTAGCAAAATTAAGCCATGAACGGCTAGCACTATGTGCAATAAGTCTAACAAAATATTTTCCCTTTAACTGCATAGCATGGTTTTGGCAGTAAATACATTATAAATTAGCATTTTATTCTACTTAAGAATTGGACTGGATATCATGAATGACATAATTAAGAAGAACAAAAATTTTGCCCACTTAGCTATATTGTTTGCATGAAGTGCATTGAAATTGTGTGTTTCTTTTCACTTTAAAATGTGATTGAATATGAATAATATTTGACAGATAACAAATTTGTTCTTTTGGTCCTCAAATACATGTATGATGAATGATCAGAGGTAGATTACACATTCAAGTAATGCAATACCAATATTATGTCTCATGACTGTACCTTTAATGAGCACCTGCAGTGTGTTTATCAATTCATTTTCCGCCTGGGCAGCGAAAAGAATGGTTTTATGTCTGTATCCAAGAGGCAGTCATGCATGCTTACCAAACCTAACACCTTTTAGAGCAGCCAAGCAAGCATTCATGCAGTGTGTTTATTTGCACATTATGCTCATACATGTACGAGCATGGATCGAAAAAAATTATGTTTGGACTATGCTCCGCTGAGACTATGTCTGGCCGGGCTTTGCTGAATCCCTCCCTGACGTGTGTTGGGAGGATATTGACAAAAACAAACCAATGTGAAATGACCTTTCAAACCAGACAGTATTTTCTGTCCAATCAAAGAAATAATTGATACATGATGTATTCTGTGCAATTTAAATGTTTATGGAATCACTATAGACTATTGAAATTTATGAAGAATATTGCACAGCCATAGTGTATAAGCCAGCTGCAGAAAAATGAACAGGCTTGCACTTTCATTTACACCAGACATCGAGTGAACATGGCCTTTAGTAAAACAGACATAATGGATAAGTTTACCTGCTAGGGAACATTGTATACATGTTTTGGCATTAACATTAATGGGGACGTCTATATACATAATTCCATGTTTTACACATGATCATCATAAGATGAAATTGAGGATTACATGTATCTTTGATATGAAATATTTTGAATGTTTTGAATTAGCCGATATTAACTTTTCATTTGAATTTGATTATTTCTTTAACTTTTTGTTTAAAGGTGCATGTAAGTTGTCCAGTTTTAAAGGCCCATTTGTAGTTTACCACAAAAATATATCTTTTATTGACACTATAATTGTATTCCTGACATGACATGGAATTTAACCTTTGGTTTTATGGTTATGATTTATTTAATGTTTTAATTGGAGTTATATTTGCAGAAGATAGTAATATGGAATTATATTTGAAAGGTTTTCATATTCAATATTGAATAAGTAAACTTTTTAGTACTTCCAATTTATTATGTATGTTTTGCACCCATCTATATTTGTCATGATTTATACTAGAAGCAGATGTGGTGACATTGTTAAAGGGTAGGTCAAACTTTTTCCTTGGGCCTAATCGCGACTGTTTGGAGCTTTACTTGGAAGAAAAAGATTTTATTGCTCATTATTATGTTATAATTTATATATACATTGGTGGCAATATCATAAGGAATATGCTGTATCATTATAAAGGTATTTTTTCATATGAATAAAAATTACTGTTTTTAAAATCACACTTGATCCGAGCTCTCTGTGACCTTCTTTTTTCTTGCAGTTTTTGCTTGTTAAATCTGTTTTCATATACACTGTTCGCTGATCTTAGTTGTTGCATCGATTACTCCACTGACCTTCATTGGAAAACTGAGCGAACAGCAAATAATCAAGGTCTGTCACTAGAAGGCGCGCAAATAGTGATATTTGGATCAGAGCTGCCAAGTAGTACGGATTGGCCGTATTTTTTTTTGCCGACTTAGTCGGCAGCAAGCCAGTTCTGTGTTAAATAAAAAACTCACGCGGGAAGGACTTTCATTTAACTGCGAGGTGCAGTTGAATGTGTAAGATCATTAATGTAAAATTAAAAAAACAGTAAAGGACCTAGGATAGAACCTTGTGGTACGCCATGTGTAATAGAAGAAAAATTGGAGGAATTATTATTTTAAACTTCATATTGAGATCTATCAGAAAGATTAGTTTCCAAATGGTGAGTCAACACACCGAATACTGAGCTGGGAGACATTGCCAGGCATAGCGCCAAGTGGAGGGGCATAAATTGAAACTTATTTTTGTATTTATTTTTTACCTGTGTATAAGACGCACCCCGACTTTGAATTTTTTTGGAGGCAAAAATGTGTGTTTTTTACACGGAGATTAACGGTACATCGGGGACGGAAATTTAATAAGTGATCGACATTGCCGATATGCATGCATATTTTTTTCACACGGAAAAAATACTGATTTTGGGGGATAAGAATACTGAAAATGCAAAATACAACTTGGCAGCTCTGTTGGATCATGAACAGAATTTCACACACATAAATAAATTAGAGTCTGAATTTCTCATCAAGATTTATTTGCAAAATATGTAATAACTTCTTTGTACGATTGTAATCACTGCCCCTATATCGTTATCCTTGTAACTCTCGGTCTCATTGATTGTGACATTACTAAAACAAAAAAGATTGAAACGCCAATGACAATATTTTTTAATGGCATGCAAATATACACAAATAGGATACATAGAGCATTAAATACAATAAAGCGACCGCACCATTTTATTGGAAATGGAAACGTAATACCAAGATATTTTGTTTCTTCAATTGGGAGACAACGTGTTTTCGCTGTTATCAACTTCAGAAAATCAGAAGTTGGGAGAACGAATGTTATACCTTGTTTAAAAGATGAATACAAATAGCTCTTACTCCTTCTAAAAGTGGCTCCGCGCTGTTTATATAAAATTATACTTATTCATATTCCAACACTATGTCGGCAGAAAATTGGAAAGACAAACAATTTATTTTATATAAATGTAATCTTTTTCGAGCAGGAAAATACTTGTATTAGAACTCGTTCGTAGCGTCAAAATTCATTTTACCGGTTAAGAAATAAAGCGGCCGCAACTTTTTTGGGAGAACGAATGTTATACCTTGTTTAAAAGATGAATACAAATAGCTCTTACTCCTTCTAAAAGTGGCTCCGCGCTGTTTATATAAAATTATACTTATTCATATTCCAACACTATGTCGGCAGAAAATTGGAAAGACAAACAATTTATTTTATATAAATGTAATTTTTTTCGAGCAGGAAAATACTTGTATTAGAACTCGTTCGTAGCGTCAAAATTCATTTTACCGGTTAAGAAATAAAGCGGCCGCAACTTTTTTATGGGAAAATAGAAACGTAATACCAAGATATTTTGTTTCTTCAATTAGGAGACAACGTGTTTACGCTGTTATCAACTTCAGAATATCAGAAGTTGGTAGAACGAAAGTTATACCTTGTTTAAAAGATGAAAAAAAATAGCTCTTACTCCTTCTAAAAGTGGCTCCGCGCTGTTTATATAAAATTATACTTATTCATATTACAACACTATGTCGGCAGAAATTTGACAAGGAAAACAATTTATTTTATATAAATGCCATCTTTTTCGAGCAGGAAAATACTTGTATTAGAACTCGTTCGTAGCGTCAAAATTCATTTTACCGGTTAAGAAATAAAGCGGCCGCAACTTTTTTATGGGAAAATAGAAACGTAATACCAAGATATTTTGTTTCAGAAGTTGGGAGAACGAATGTTATACCTTGTTTAAAAGATGAATAAAAATAGCTCTTACTCCTTCTAAAAGTGGCTCCGCGCTGTTTATATAAAATTATACTTATTCATATTACAACACTGTCGGCAGAAATTTGACAAGGCAAACAATTTATTTTATATAAATGCAATCTTTTTTCGAGCAGGAAAATACTTGTATTAAAACCAGCTCGTAGCGTCAAAATTCATTTTAACGGTTAAGAAATAAAGCGATCGTAACTTTTTTTTTATTGGGAAATGGAAACGTAATTCCAAGATATTTTTCCCTTCAATTAGGAGACAACGTGTTTTCGCTGTTATCAACTTCAGAAAATCAGAAGATGAGAGAACGAATGTTATACCCTGTTTAAAAAGATAATTAGAAATAGTTCTTACTCCTTCTAAAAGTGAGCCGCGCTGTCGAACCTTATGAGGTATAGTCGCATTTGAAATCACGCATCTCTGATTAATCGCCAGCGTCTCGGGCATGCTTTTTCATCGCCCAATTCTCAAAAGTCGATCGATTTGCGCCTTTGTCTAGAGAACAAAGGGGCATTCCAGAATGCATTCCAGAATTCGTACAGAATGTGCGCATTCTGGAATGCCCCTTTGTTCTCTAGACAATAGGCACAGGTCGCATCGATTTTTTGGGAATGTGGCTAGAATGTGCGCATTCTGGATACATTCCAGAAAGATTACAAGGGCATTCTGAATGCATTCCGAATGCCAGTTGAATAAATCCGTGGCGCCTAAGCAAGAAGGAATATTTAACATACATATTTAACATTTATTCTTGTCTCTATTGGCAAATTACTGAGCACATGATGACCAAACAATCATCATGAGGTGATCTCCCATAGTTACAATTAACATTACTGCATATAGCCAAGTTCAAGATGAATATTTCTATGTCACGTACGTAAGAGTTCAATCGGGTAATTAAAAAAAAATATCAAAATCATATATTGATATGTCTATATTTCACTAACGTTATAATATAATCTTCTTGGACTTGCCCATACAACATGTTCTGCAAGAGTGTGTACAAAAAATTACAAAATAGTACATGGACTGTAGTTTTACAAAGTGTAATAGTTTGGAACTGATTTGAAATTAAAATCATTGTGAGAATCATGGAGACAAAATTTTGAAATAATTTTCCATTCATCTTGAAGCAATAAGTCTTAATTTGTTGTGTGTTTAAACAGCTTAATCAAGGAAAATAAACTGCATGGCATATCAACACTATTCATTGATTGGCTTGAATGGAATTAATTGGGGCATTGATTTCAGGAATTGCCAATAGTCAATATTATTGAATAATGGCATTGGAATATCATCCATCATCCTACTGACACTGCATGCACAATAGTAGATGATCTATGAAAGCAGTTGCCAACCCCACTCGTAAAAAAACTTGACATATTGTGATTATGAAAGGCTCTTTTTCCAAATTAAAGCAACCCCTGCTCGGGGAAAGAGGAGACGAACCAAATAATGATTTTACTAACTCAAAATTGTTTCCATATGTTAAGTGGAAACTGATGTTAAGCAAACTACACATGACTGTACTACTCTTTGGTCACCTGCCAATGCTTGCCATATCTTGAGAGTAGCTGACAGCAAGAGACTGTTATCTTGGAGCACTCAAAGAACCCTGATCATTAATCAAGTCCTAAATAGATTCCAGTGCCTACCCCACTGCGAACACCAGTGCATCCTGATAACAGAGGCAAAGGGTAGTCTTTGAGAGCCCAGGATATCCTCGATTAGCAGCAACCAAAATGGAGTCCACTACTATCCAGGTCCCTCTAAAGACTCGGAACAGCCAACACTGGTAGCTGGTAGTCTATGAGAGCTCAGAAGATTTCTGATCTTAGTCAGGTCCAACAGACTCCAATGCTACCTGGCCTCCTGCAAACACTAATGAATTCTGAAAACAGCCGAAATCGAAAGACGGTAGTCCTGGAGGGCCTAGAGGATCCTCAAGGTTTGTCAGGTCCTACAGGGACTCTAATGCTAGCTGGTCCCCTGCAAACACTGATTTACCCTGAAACAGTGGACACTGAAAGCTAGTAGTCATTGAGAGCAGAGAAGTAACGAAAGCACTGTCAGGTCAGGCCGTACACAAGAGTCTACTGCTATCTGCCACCTGCAAACACTGATATATCATGACCTAATACTTGTAGATGGTATTCCTTTAAAAGGCAGAGAAGATCCCTAGTCGTCTTGTTTCATATGTACTAAATTGTTATCTGTTCCCTAGGTCCTGCATCACTATATCTTGAGTGTGGTGGACGTCGGAAGGTGGTAATCCTGGAGAGCCAGATATACCACTGATCACTGTTCAATTTGACAGATTTCATGTGAATTCCACTGCTATCTGGTCCCATCAAACACTGGTACATACTCTATGAAAAGCCAACTCTTTTGATATAGTAGTCTTGCAGAGCCAAGAGGGCCCTTGAACATTAAAAGGTTCCACATAGATTCAACTGCAACCTGATCCCCTGCAAATATTGTTTTCACCTGAGAACAGCTAACACTGGAAGGTGATAGTCTTTGACAGCCTAGAAGATCCTTCATGGGGAACACCCTGTACTTGACCGCTACATGTATCCTGCTCTCTGCAAACATTAGTAGTATGGTAGTCGCTATGATCAGAGAAGAATCCTGATCAATGTAAAGTTCCGCATGGATTCTACTGCTATCTGGTCCTCTGTAAACACTGGTAAATCCTAAGAACAGCTGACACTGGGAGATGGTAATCTTGGAGAGCTGCAAAGACCTCTGGGAGTGAGCTGTCACCTGTAACTACAATTGAAAAATACAAGTGTAAGATATTAAAGGTAAAGACCAGTTTTGGAAACGCCCCCTCTCAAAAAATGAAATGGAAGCTTTTATTACCAATCATGTGAAAGAATATGTTTTGACTAATACATGATGATAATTTTTTTGCTGGGAAACCGCCTACTAATTGATATATTTGGTAAATTAGTTTATCTATTGGATTGTGAGAGATAAACGCACGTGTCGCGCACCTGTGCGTAGTCCCATATACATCTTTCTGTGTACAGTGCTTGTAACTTTACGAAGACTGGGCCAAATTTCTTATCATTTTGATGATTCCAGAACCTTGCAGTACACACCAATACTTATATGCTAGATGATCAACCTTTTCTGATTGATTCCACAACATTTCTCTCACAAAGCAATCGCATGACCATAACTGGTCTTTATCTTTAACCCTTACTGTACTGGGGGGGGGCCTGGGAGGCCCCCCCCTCGACATTTTCGGAGATTGCGCCGCAACCGCTTGGAATTTTGAATTGTCGTTTCATGACTTTTTTCCCTCAAGTCTTACGCACATTTTGATACCATTTTCGTCGAAATCGGATATACCTGTAAGGCGTTACATAACAATTAGTATGCGCATGTCATAAAAAAAACAAGCAAAAAATAAGAATCGCATCAAAATTTGCATAAATTATCATTATTAATTACATTAAAATAACTTTTTTGTGTTAAAAAAGAAGTTTCATATGAATAATGAGTTATCACATTCAAAAAGTGGAGTTTGACACGTTTTCTGTAAAACGCATAAAATTAGCGCATTTTGCATAATTAATTAGGCTAACGACAAAAATTTGCATATTCGGAAAAAACTAATTATACCATCTTGTTCCTTACGTAGATATATACAAACATGCAAATTTTCGTGTTCATCGGACAATCGACGGCCGAGATCATAGGGGGGGGCCTCCCAGGCCCCCCCCCCCCCCCCCCAGTCAGAGGGTGCTCAAAATAGCCCAGTACAGTAAGGGTTAAGGAAAAGTAACAGTCACATTGGATATAACAAGTATTCAATGATTTCTACTCTGCATTTTATTAGAATCTCCATGACTTTCACAGATATTTTTCATAGGACCAAGCTTATACAAATAACTGTTTCACTGGTTTTCCTCATATGCTAATTTGTTCAAGGCTATTAGATTAAAACACTGTGTTTGTCATGGTAATGGTTTGGTGAAAATGTGAACATCTGCTGTGAAAATAAAAACCACACCAAACCACAGAAATCAAAGGACGTCTGTTACCATAAGTTTAGTATTCTGTGTATTAGCATGGGTTGGGGAAGTGGAAAGAGAGAGAGAGAGAGAGGGAGAGAGAGAGAGGGGGGGGGGGGGGAGAGAGAGGGGAGAGGGGGGGGGGGGGTGGTGGTTAATGTTGATCTTTACTAGCTCTGTGAGTTTACAAACCTTGAAGGGTTGTCTGACTGGTCATACTAGAATGTGTGATGTCATGGGAAGGGGAAGAGGAGGGGTTAATGGTGATCTTTACTAGCTCTGTGACTGAGTTACAAACCTTGAAGGGTCGTCTGACTGGTCATACTAGAATGTGTGATGTCATAGACGTGGAGGAAGACGAAGAGGATGGCCCTGTCCTGGTCGTTGCTTGGGAACGCTCCTGACTGGAGGTAACCCAGGACATCACTGCTATGGGCTACACACACACAAAAGATATATCAAGATAGATATGAATTCTTCTGGAGGGTTTACTAATTTTCAAGATTGGAAGGATTCTCTTTTCTTGCTTATTTGTTTGTTCTCGTGGTCAAGTGGATATGTCATCAGACTGTGGATCACAAGGTCTGCAGTTTGAGTCCTTCTGCGGCAGTAATGTCCTTTGGCTAGACATTAATCTACATTTGCCACACTCAACCCAGGTGAGGTAAATGGGTACCTGTTAGGATTATTCCTTGAAATGCACTGTGCGCTGATATTAAATGGTTGCCGGAGCTAAAGCTAGGGTAATAATTTCCAAAAGCTCTTTGGAATGCACAGAGACTTTAGTTCTAATGTATTATACGCTATACAAGAACTATTATTATTATTATTATACATTGAACAAGATACAAAGTTTGTGCATTCCTTTTTTTTGGCAAAGGAGAGGCAACTGTCCCAATTACAAACAGGATTGACATTCCAGTAATATTTCCTTGAGCTAGCTATCAAGAAAACTAAAATAAAATAAAAATTCAACACATAGACAAAATAAGATACACTGTACTTCCTCAACATAAAATGGCCTTTTATAGAGCCTCTGGGAGGCTAGCTAATAAAAGAGGGTTTTAGAGAAAGTTCACATGAAGAGATGTAATGGAATGAATACTTCATACATGAAGATGCATGAAACCAATGTGGTTCTCACATCATCAAAAACTTGGAAAAGACTGGTTCTTGTAACAACTTCTAGGTTAAACAAACTAGAGCTCACCTTGCAGCCACGTGTCAAGAATTGAGTCCAGTCTCGACTTGAAGTGTGCACAGGCCTCAGCATGGACCAACCTCCTTCTCTGCATAGGTGCCTGGTTAGACTCATCCATAGGAGTTTTCACTGCAGGATGATGGCTGTAGTAGGCTAGTACTAGCTTGAGTTGCCAGAGATCGGAAGCATTCAAGCTCTCAAGTGGCTGGTCCAAAGACTATAGAGTAGAGAAAGTAGGAGATAGGAAATTGCAGTTTTCTTAACAGTCCAAGTTGCATACCCATCCATTTCTGCCAACACAATGCTGTCTTAAGTGACACCTCTTTCGTTCAATAGGAAATTGAAAGCATCACACTGCATTTACAAGCCTATTTGACAAGTATCTGAAATCAGTAATTATAGCTGACATGTGGTTGTAATATGTTGAATATTATACTTTTTACATTTTTTATAATAAAGAGTTACAGATACCTTCAAAGTCAGGGTTTTATTATTATTATTATTATTTTATTTTTTTTTTGGGGGGGGGAGACTTTCAAAAAGATGAACAAGCAAAAGACCCACAACAAACAGTATGAGATGAAAGATATTGTTACATGACATTCTGTTACCTGGTGGACTTCAAGAAGCACTGGGAGTACAGCCAATTTTTCCTTGGTAACACTCTCAAAGAGCAAGCTCCCCATCATCAATGACTTCTCATCTTCCTAAAATGAAATCAGAAAGCAAAAAGTATGGGAAATAATCATTGCAACAACAAATATACAAAACAAACAAACATTAAAAACTAAACAAAAACCATCTAATTTCTATGTTTAAACAAAAAAATACATACTTGTTTATCAGCTTTTGAGGTTAATGTCTGAACTCTATACACATTTCTTAAGTGGATACCAGCAAACTTGTGAAGAAAATTGTGTGTACAGGGCTGTTTATTCTGTTTGTGATGCTTTTCTATTGCACATATCTAACAAATTTTATAACCATGCAAATAATTATGCTGCATGATTTAAACAAATCACACATTGTTCTATTCAGATAATGACAGATGCCATACAGAGTTGTGTTTAAAAAAAGAGAGACATGTTTATACCTTTTTAGGCTTGTCAGAGTTCCACCAGCAGAACTGCTTCACAAAGTTGAGGATGCGAGGGTCAGAGGTGAAAGACTCAATGAGCTTGAGGTCAGAGGTCGAATGGCTAGAGGTCTCATGGGTAAGGAGCTGAGCGAGGAGGCTGCGGTAACCCTGGATCCAGAAGAAAAATATAAATCAATCTCATATATGTTTGTTTTCTTCTCATAATCTCTTAATTTGCTTTTGCCGGAATAAAGAGGACCACTTCTGTTGATTTTTGTGAAATGGACAATCAATATAGTCACAATTTGTCTTCAATTAATTGCTAAGCAAACAGCGACTTCACCGCCCTGAATGGGGAAGCGGTTCAAATAATTAAAGACACAAACATACATGTTTTTTTATGAATAAAGTATAAACCGAACATATACTGACTTGAAAGTCAAGTACCGTAAAAAATTGAAAGTCGGGGGTGCGTCTTATACACAGGTACAATTTTTTTTTTTTATAGTTTCGATTTATGGCGCTATGCCTGGCAATGTCTCCCAGCTCAGTAATCGTTGTGTTGACTCACCACTCGGAAACTAGAACAACACTCAAATTTGTCTGTCATCTTGGTTTGAAAGTAATCTTTCTAATAGATCTCAATATGTATGTAGTTTATAATAATAATTCCTCCAATTTTGCTTTGGCGTACCACAAGGTTTTATCCTAGGTACTCTGTTTTTAATTTACATTTATGATCTTACACATTCTTCTAAAAACGACATTGTTACTTTTATTTGTGACAAGTTCACAAGCACAAATCGGCGCCTTCAACTGCACCTTGATGTTAAATGAAAGTCTTTCCCGCGTGTGTTTTCTTTTTTTCCCTCTTTTTTTCTTCTTCAAAATAGGGGTGCGCCTTATACACAGGTGCGCCTTATACACAGAGATTTACGGTAAGTCTTTCTACCTTTGGATCCTCAGCATAAGAGAGGTGTCCAGCTCTCGGCTTGACGAACAGGGTTCCTCCAGACGTCAGGAGGCCCTTTAGAGTATCAAGGTCACGCTCTAGGTTGAGGGTCACACCAAGGTACCTAGGACCAAGTATCCGTACCTGTAAAGAGACAGAAGAAAATGAAGAAGTAAATAATGGAGGCCATATATGGAATTGTACTAAACTTCTGTGTTCTAATCAACCAATAATATGGATATGTTTTCAAACAAGAATTAATGCTCAAAGTAAAAAGAATGAAATAAAGGACATTGTACTTCCTTCAGTTAAAGTATTTCACACAGCATATTAAGTATGAGTATCAACATCACTATGAGGGCTTGCATGCCTCCGGGCAACAGTGAAGCATTTTACTTTTGCGAACCCTGACCCATAGGTATCCATTTCTTTCCTCTGCTCCTTGCTTCTCATTTCCTTCTCTTTCTCTATTATTTCTAAGATAGTTGTATTTATTATGTTGACTTTGTATATAATGTGAATTTCTGATTATTATGGCCAAATAAATAATAATAATTATAATCATGCATATCCTGCAAGAAACATTGGTCAGAAGAATCCTTTTATCTTAACCTTTCAGTGCTAAAAATGCAGTTTGAAATTAACATTATATAACAATAAATGAGTTGTGATCATTATCAGCTATACCTGGAGCCTAATCTAACTTGTCTAATGTCTTGCGTGTACATCACTTTCTTGTCTACATGTTTTAGAAGTGGTTTTAAACTTACACTCTTGAGGCTACGGAGTTCACCAATGATGCATGGTGCCATCAGCTTCAGTATCGTCTCATCGTGCCACTCGGATTCCTAGAAATGACAACATGACAATGGGAACAATAAAACTATCATTTCATATGAGAGAAGTTGTTTCCTAGTTAATGACATTTGCTCTCATGAAAGCCATGTCCAGGAACATTTGCAATTAAATCAAACTAACAGAGCTTCAATGTAAAACTATCTGATCTTTAATATAAAGAAAAATTACTTGAAGAATAAGGAAGCAAGCTTCTGGAGATGTTTTTAGTCCTACCCCGGGATTACGTAGCTGAGGATAAATGCCTTTTTTAAGAGAAATTGCACACTGACTCGATACAATCCAGTGTAATTCAGTTTCCACTTCTTCCCCTTAGCCATACATCATCTTAAAGGCCCACTGCACTACCTATAGCTACTTGCACCCTCTATATATCAAACAATGCCTAATCGGTGACCATTGGTCCCCCATGATCCTCTTTTTCTAATGCTAATTGAGAGCTGATTTGATGAGATAACCACCTGTCCAGTGACCTTGCAGGGTGGTCTAATCCCTCCTGTACACTAGTACAGATGGGCTTTAACCCATTGCCTACAGGAACTGGGTGAACCTGTATTAAGTCTACGGGACTGAGAGAATTCAGTAGTGAATGGGTTAACAGTTTGGGGTATACAAGGGACATAAGTTTACCTTGAGGGTGACTTCAAGAGGCACATAGCAAGGTTTCCCAGTCTCTACATCTTTAGGAAGGATCAACCTGGGTTCAGCGGCTAACACGTACAGGTGCCTCAGAGCTTGTAGGTGGTACCTGAGAATAAAGCGGATCAATTCTCTCATCTATACAGATGATCTTTACCTACATGTATGTTGTTATAGCTATGGGTAGCACAGGTTACAGATTCATCTTGGAGCATTAAATGTATTAAATGGCTAAAAGGAATCTGGCAGAAGAGTCTCACTATTCAAACCTGGAATTTCAACATCTGAAAGGTTTACTTTACTTTGATCTCAAAATATCTCTTGATGAATCTCTTGGGTGGCTAGAATCACCTACTTTAGCTTCTAAGGTAGAGAAGTTACTTTTTCCAACAGAAAAGAATGAAGACCGAGGGGAACCAATTTCTTCTAAAGCTCGTTTTTCACAACAGGAAGTTTACTCTAAGTGTAGCATCCTTGAAATGGGTATCTGTAAAAAATATCCTTCCCCTACTTCATCTGGTTATATATATATATATATATGTTTCAACTGTTTTGTTTGATGGGCCAGATCAATTAGGAAGAACTCGATTCATAGGCCACCATTGAAGGACAACTCAAGGGTTTAGTGACACACAGACGTAACTCCATATTTTGCCAAAATGGCCAAAATGGAGTTACGTCTTTGTGTCACTGACCCCTCGAACTATAGTAAAATAAACCCTGACCTGTTGCCTTTGCTGTTTCCTGGGAAGCATGGGAAGAGACTTGTAATGAGAGCAGCCACAGATTCCTGGGACGTACTGAGTGTATAGCGCCCTCCCCCCATGAACAGGAGTCCGATGGCCATGGAGCAGGCCATGTGGTTACCGTACGAGATGTCGTTGTGCACACGGCTTCGTAGACCACGGGCAACACGCAGCAGTTCCACATCACCTGTGCCAGCCATTACCTGGAAACAACGAATGCACAGACATATCACTGGGTGTTGCGAGGTTGTTGGGGTACATCTCTATAAGTATTTTTAATTCAATATTTTCTCTTGGATTACTAAACTAAATGCGCAGTTAAAGCGATAAAGCATACTAAAATAAGAAATGATGTAAAGGACAATTTCCTTTTCTGTCTTCAAATATAATTCTAAACTTTTATGAGGGAACTCATTAACAATATCCTATCATGATTACAAAATCCAAGCCTCTTTTGTAGTTCAGTAATATGAAAACAATTTTATTTTATTATCCTTTATTTATGCACTTCAATAAGTGGCATTCTATAGAGACATGTGATGGAAGCATAAAAAGAAACAAACTACAAATATTTGTTTAATTTTCAAAACCAATACTTATACAAAGCTGAAGAAAGAGGTTATAATGTCCACTAGGAAATCTATAAAAATACAAAAAAATAATAAGATGAGAGCCTTACCATGGCCAGAGCAAGCAGGATTGTATATAGGCACGTCTTGAAGGTTGTCCTTCCAGCCTGAAAGAAAAGAGAGGAGAAGAAAGGCAAATGAGAGATCGTAGATCCAAAATACGTTTTGGCAAACAATGAAATGAATGAAAATCTTTTAATTACTGATATATGGATTAAAAAGACGATTTTCAATAATCCTTTAAAAACTACGTATTTCTTGCTAACATATTTTGGATAAGTTTGTGTAAATCTACAATGCTGATATGTACAACTGCTTTTCATCTCTCTCTCAATCGACTACACACTTGGAATAGAAAGCAACATTACTTGAAAAAAAGATAATGAATAAATATGACAACAGAAATCAATAAGCTCATGAGCAGAGAGAACAAAGATGTATAGAGAAGACGAATAATGCTTTAATATGCACAAAATCATTAATACTCCTTGGTTTAGTGACAATATTTTTCCATGTATAAAACATCTATAGAAATACTGATATCATTTGACAATCGGTCAGCCTACTCACAACATCCACAAGAGGCTGAGAAGCTCTGTTCATCAGTTTCTTCAAGTAGGAGAGCTGGAAAAACAGAAAATGAAATTAGAATTCTAAATTTGTGGGGAAAAAAAAATCAACATATTCAGCAATATTACATACTTATCATTGGAGAATTTCTGGTAGTTATATTTTCATTTCATTGTATTGTTTTGTATTATTTATAAGACACTTTAAAGAAATATAACAATCAAACAATATTATCATGGTAACTACAAATTTAGATAGACAAAACTATGCCAATACAAATTTTTGTTATCCTAGTGTGAATACTTTTCTCCTAAAAAAAGAAAAGAAGAGAGAAGAGAAAAAACAGTTTCAATAATCATCACCACTTATAAATTATTTAACAAAAATAGATAAACTGGCTAACTAAATTTGCACGGTGTATGAAGTAGTCTACTCACCAGACAGTCATAAGCACACTTGTTGGCAGTACCAGCAAACCTTAACCCCAAGACAAAGCAAGCTCCTGCTCCTATGTTACAGATAGCTTGACTGTTAAGAAAAAAATAAGATCATGGTAAAGTTTACTCATAATCATGCATTTCTTGTCCAATAACCTGGCTTCATTGTGAAATACCCTAATAATAATTGTAATTATGCAGAATAGTTCACACATTAAACATGTGTCTGTTACAACTATGAAATGAACATTTAATATATTTGATCATGACCTGCATCTTGTGTCCCCGCATTTTCTAAAACCAACTTCATATTAGATGCTGCTTGTAAGTGTCGGCTTGCATGGTGATGTAGATATACAGTAGGTTTGCGGTTGCACCATGTGTGTGAGAGAGAGAGAGAGGTATGAGGAGTCCTGAACAGGACTCTTGACTCGGTAATCTTTCTTGGAGGAGTGTAGTCACTCATCCTCTCCAAGCGCTATAGTTCTCCTGAGAACTATATGCCAAGAAAGATAACAAACAGTCCTTTTCAGGACTACACTCCTCCAAGAAAGATTACCGAGTCAGAGTCCTGTTCAGGACTCCTCATACCTCTCTCTCTCTCTCACACACATGGTGCAACCGCAAACCTACTGTACAACTTCATATTGTTTTAATATTAAGAGACTTTGTTATATACAAGGGCCATGTCTTACAAAGACTTGCGATTGATCAAAATCAATCGCAAGTCCTCTAATCAATCACAAGTTTGCAATCTCTTATGTGCATAGTTGCGATTGATATCAACTCTTTGTAAGACAGGGCCCAGATATCTGTACTATGCACTTTTACAATGTAATGAAATCCTACCCAAAGTTTTCACACATAGGAAAAAGCTGAAGTCTACAGGATAGGTAGGGTCAGATTCTTTGCCCCCTCCCTCCAGCTATCTTATGTTACCAAACTAATGATGAATGGAATCAAGTAGAGAGGATAGATAAGAACATGTAATGTTATTTTTGTAACCTTTTTGGCCATCCTGTTCACTCGAACACGTAAAATTATTCACTTATTTTGTTTATAATAACGTTGGAAAACTTCTGCCTTATAGCAATATTCTGAAGGATCTTTTGTCAAAGTATATGATATATATTATGTATTATGATTCTGTGTATGTTTGTAAAATGTGAGCAAAACAACAAATTTCCAATATTGGACAATAAATTGAAATTGAATTGAAAGAGTCTTACATACCTCATCGTTTGGTAGTCTATCTCCTCATCACCATTGTTCTCTGCTGTGTTTGCCTTGAAAGCATATTTCTTCACAATCTACAAACAATAGAGACACAAAAATTAATGACTTATTTCTTGATATTATTTGATGTATGAACCTATCTTTTGTTTTATTCTATTAAATATGCTTGGAGTATAATTACAGTATAATGTAATTTTCATTCCTGGTTTATTCTTTTTTGACTTCATCTTCAGTTTCTTCTTTTCAAGATTTGATATGAATAAAAGACATTGAAACAGATTTGAAACAGATTTTACTTGAATTTTCATAATACGTAAACAAAAAAAAACATGAATCGAGTCTTGCCATTATTTGCACAGTTTAAGGGGAAAATGTCTAGAATTGCCCTCACAGCTTTTCCCAAAGAATACACTATCATACATTTTTTTTTTAAAGAAAAACAAAACATAAAAGGGGAACAGCTACAAAGATCAAGATTACAAAGTAGCTATTATTAAGTCAGGGCTTGAAAACATTTACATCAACTTGATTTCCCCCAATACACTATTACTATAATTACTATTACTATTACTATTACTGTAATAATTGAAAATATGTATTATCTAATTAAGTATCAGTTAGAATGATAGGACTACGTGTGAAACTTACAGGAGGAATGTTGCTATCAATCCATTCGGACGTAGGTCTGATGTCATCCCACAACACAAGTCCTCTGCTGAGAGCCTAGAAACAGAATAGACAAAGTAGAAAGGTAACAAACAACTAGTAAATAAACAAGCCCTTGCTTGAAATTGTCAGTTAATGATGTTTCTTCTTAAAGAGCTCAATAATCAGTTAGGATAATCTCTCTGTAAATTTTAGTGACAAAGCATTTAAGTTGGCACTCTGCATGAAGGCATTAGATGTTGCCATGTTTGGCAATAAGGTTATATTGAATGTGATGGACCCTGTATCTTTGTAGTCCAGTAAGACTAGAAATGACTGGGTGGGTCAAGAGAAAGAGCTAAAAAGCATGTAGAGAGTCAGAGAAAGTTTGTGGGGGTCCTGTTAGTGACAGAGAAAGGTAGAGATACAGAGAGCAAGAGAGAGAGAGAGAGGGAGAGAGAGAGACAGACAGAGAGAGATAGAGAGAGACAGAAAGGGGTGGGGGGTAGAGGAGGAAGAAGTGGAATAGATAATCTTACCCTGAGTAGTAAGAAGTCTGGTTTGACCATATCTAGCAGTGATTGGGTATCGGGAGCAGCTAACCAATCGGCTACAGCTCTACAAACAAATAACAACAAGAACAAATTTATTTCATAAAACGGCTAAAACAAGTACATTGGATAAATATTTCAATCTAATTACTATTGTTAAATTGAGAAATGCAAGGTCATTTTCATACTTCTTGCCGGCCTCTGGCACATGCAAAACAAGGACATGATAAAAGGTTAAAAATCAATGGATATGTAGATATATGTACAGTCAAACCTGCTTTAGTGACCACCTGTCTACAAAGACCACATTTTTTGTTTCCCTTGAAAATTATTTCTCACTGAAACATGTACTAAAGGAACCTGTACATAAAGACCACCTGCCTTTAAAGACCATTTTCTTGTCTCCCTTGGGTGGTCTTTATAGACAGGTTTCACTGTATAAATGAGACTAACATTGCAACTCTGTCAATCAACCAATTTTCAATCTCTTCTATCTTCTGACCTACCTATTCCCTGTCTGAAGGAACATAAGACCCAGGGCAAGGGTCGCCCCTGGTGAGGTCACATCAAGGTTGACCTGGTCACCTTCTCGTATCTGATAACAAGGTGATTTCTTCTCCCTGCTGCTTCCACTCTAAACATAGCAAAGAGACAATATTGAAAACAAATTAGTTTCAAGTATAAAATCTTTCAAAGGAGCCAGGTCATCCCCCCTCCTCCAGTGAGGTACATCTACATTGACCTGGTCACCTTTTTTTCTCTCTGCTATTCCCACTCTTAACATAACAACAAAGAGTCGAGGAGAAATACATGCAGCAATTTACAAATTTTACACATGACTTGAGCATGAAATGTCTGAAAAACAATCAAAGGCAAAAACCATTGGCATTCGAGTTGTGTTTGGGAGTAGAAAATAATTCATCATTCAAGATTCTTCATGGCACTTGCTATTTCATCGAGCAAATCCATACATTTTACAAGATGATGTTGTGGATTCTAATCAAATGATTGGTGGAAAGCGTACACGTTTTGCGTAACGTGTAACTTGGATAATGACCGGTCATTATCCAATTCTAATGACCGGTCATTAGTAAAATCATGTTATAAAACATCATTTTATATAACAAATAAAACATAATCTTATTAAACAAATAATACACTGCATTTTGTTCGGGCATTAGTAAAATAACCCACGCTCTGTACCTTCAAATCAGTCCAAATACACTCGGCTACCGCCTCAGGCGTGTTAGACTATTCCAAAGGTACCTTGTGTGGGTAATTCTTACTAATGCCCTCACTGCTGTGTATTATTTGTATAATATATCATATCAAATGGAAGATAGGAGAGCAATGTGCATATGTTATCACTGTCTAGTGATTTGGGTTCTCCTTACCACATGTTTCTTGTGTCCTCCTGCCATGTAATGATACAGCTGGTCTGGAATATTCAGGTCTGACAGTCCCACGGCTCCGCTACCACGCTGTGAGAAAAGAAATGTCAAACCCAACGAGTGAACATCAAGAACATGTTGAACAGTAGGCTTGCGGGTGAAAAGGACTCTCAGTAATCTTTCTTGAGGGTTTGTAGTCCTGAAAAGGACTGTTGGTGTAGTCTTGAAAAATACTGTTGGTTATCTTTCTTAGCTTATAGTTCTAAGGAAAACTATAGCACTTGGAGAGGATGAGTGGCGGGAGTGGCTCGACGTTTCGAACAGGTTGACTATCAGTCGTCAGGAGACTCCCTCTCTCTCACATGGTGCATGTATATGTATATCTACATCACCATGGAAGCCGATACTTACAAGCAGCATCTAAAAACATGTTGGTAAAGATGCAAGACCCTAAATTGCTAGATGAATTATCACCCTTTCATTACAAATTTTCTTTCCTCACTGAAGTTCTTCCTCATGTTCCTGTGTGTTTTGTGACTTGGTTCTTGCCTACTAAGGTCCTTTCTCCACTCCCTTAGATACACAGATACCAAGAGAGCCCAATTCCAAACATTGAAACTATCATGAGCATTTTCCATCTTGCTTTTTTTCTTTTCAGCTTTTAATATTTTATGCATAATTTGTTAAGGAGGGAGAGACAGGGATCGGGAGAAGTAAGCAGTATGGAGAGAGGCATACAGACAAAGAAATATAGAGGTGATGATGAGAGGAGAATGATATGGAGTGAGAGATAGGTATGGAACACGGGAAGAAGAAAGGGAGGGGGAGAGAGGGAGGAAGGGAGGGGGGAGGGAGGAAGGGAGAGACACAGAGAGGGATAAACAACATATCGTCCTTACCCCTAGTGTGACCATACCAAGAGCTAACCCTGCTGCTAGTGAGTATGACTCACGGTTGGTACAGTTATTGAGCTCTGGTCCTGGAGGTCGGCCTATTATATCACACAAGATAATCAATACAATGTTAATATTCAATTTCACAGATAGTTACTCAGATAAATCTAAAAATCTTATATCCAAAGTAGCATATGAAATAACAGTATTGTTTTAAAATAGATATTTACATAGTCACAGAGAGATAGTACAATAGGCTTATATATAAATAATTTATGGTATACAGTGCGAGTCAAAATAAAGTTTACACCTTTATTTAAAAAATGATCTATGAACAGTATATGATTATATATCTTATGAAAGAGTGTTATCCCAAACCATTTAGTACCATTTTGTGTGGTATGGGTTCACGCTTGGACGAACAAGAGGCATTTTTTGCGAGAGTGCAAAAATTGATTTGCGCCAAAGTTGCGTGTGTGATGTTTGAATAAAACAATTGGGATTTGGGTACTAATTCGGTTTTTCTTCTTCTGAATTGAGAGCACATCAGCCAGTGATTATAGCGGAATCTTGTACCATGTTCCTCGTTGAGGAAACGTTTGCTGAACAAAGCATTTTCATAATGCTTTCATAATACATAATTTGTGATGTTAGATCTCGGATGGGATCAAGAATATACGAGACTAGAATAGCCCAGCTACCCACCTATTTCCCCAAGCAGTACTTCAGCTACGTGTCTGTGGGCAGTCTTCTGGTAGACAAGACCTGTTCCCAAGATGGCCGCCACCTGGACGCTGTGTGGTACGTCCAGCTCAGTGGATGTGGGTGGCAGCAAGGAGCTGATGTGGATACACAGAATCTTGGTGGTAGTAACATCCATCGTACCACGCCTGCAAGCAACAAAATTCGTTATTTCAATCATTTTCTAATAAAAATTCATATGTTTGAATGAGAAAATAGACATAATTATTCATAAATGTAATTTTCCATAAGCAAATCAATTTGCGCCGAGTCTCACAAGTTACCGATATTATAACAATTTTGATTGATGTTTTGATCACAGTGCCCCCCCCCCTCCATCCCCAATGGTAAAAGTTATCTAAAAACTTACTTTGCAGCCGCAAGTCCAAGAAGTAATCCCACACTAGTCATCTCGTGTCCCTGTTTGAGGCAAGAAAAGAATCATTTCACTGAATTGCATTGAACTGAAGGAAATTTGAAGCAAAATTGCATCAATTCTGTAGTTTATAATTTCAGATGATCATTGAATATTGCAAAGGAATCAAGCTTAAAGATGCAACATATTGCACTTGTCAAACCCAATTCTTAGTCAATGATATCATTCTAACTTATTTCAAACTAGTTTAAATTAAATTAAAATTAAATCTAAAAAATTCTTATCAATGTAAACTAATGTTAACTGATTTAAGAACATGAAATTCATCCAAAATTAAAAGTCAATAAAATCATCTATGTGATGTTCTACTCAACTTTGACCAAATTCAACCTTCATTATTTTTTCTTAAAAGGAAACATCTTTATTCAATCATACTCATATCTTCACATTATTATGTATAAAATATAACAAATGGAAACAAATGTAAAGAATGAAGAGACAAAATAAACTTGTACAAAAAATTAAACTGATTTGGTCTTAATTCATCTACCAGAATCTATTTCATCCAACTTACAGAGCAGAGATAATTGTGTATATTGAGTTTATCAAGGTTGGATAGATGGCCATTGAGACCTAGGGCCATCAGGAATCCTGCATGCTCATTGTGTAACTCAGTCGTCTGAGGTCTGTTGTACACAATCCATGCAGAGTCAATCTGTACAGGAATGAATGAATGAATGCAAAGATAAATGTGGTATATATGAGCAACTCAGCTTGCAAATGATTTTCAGCTTATCTTGGGTTCTCCTAATAGATTTGCATTTATAGACAAAATCTTGCTCAATTTATTTTCATCATGCACTTCATGTGTTGTTTTGACCAGCAAATATTAAGTTGTTCGATTTGGTGTTTGCTGCACACAGTGTACATATGTATTTCCATTTATCTACTTACACTCTTGTCAGCATATATGAACAGATCAAAAGTTAGACCATTTAAAAAACTAGATGGAACTTTGACTGCGCGCAGTCAAAAATGATGCCTTCGTCAAAGAGCAATTTTACAAACCAAAACAGAAGAAATTTTTCAAATTCAAGTTCAATTGAAATCCATTAACAGGATCTCAGAATATCGTGATTACAAGCAATTTCTCATATAGATATATGACCCTTTGATCTTTGACCTCATGACCATAAAATCTAATCAGTTCATTGGCTCTGCAAGATGTCCTGAGTTAAATAGTAATCCATCTGTCAGTTCTAATGAGAATGCGTTCACAAGCTATTTTTGCATACACAATGAGCCCATGACCTTTGAGCTCATGACCCAAGAATCTACTCAGTTCATTGGCTCGATCTGCAAGATACATACATGATCTAAGTTTAGCAGGAATCCATCAATCTGTTCTAATGATAATGCGATCACAAGCTATTTTTGCATACATAATGAGCCGCATGACCTTTGACCTTGACCTCATGACCCCCCCAAATCTAATCAGTTCATCTGCTCTGCAAGTAACATACATCACCTAAGTTTGGCAGGAATCCATCAATCGGTTCTTGAGATTACACGACCACAAGCTGTTTTTGCATACATAATGAGCCCTGTGACCTTTGACCTTTGACCTCGTGACCCCAAAATCTAATCAGTTCATCGGCTTTGCAAGATACATACATGACCAAAGTTTGACAGGAATCCATCAATCGGTTCTTCAGATAACGCGATCACGAGCTGTTTTTGCATACCTAATGAGCCCTGTGACCTTTACTTGATACTTGATGAAGTAATCCCTGAAGCAGCTTTTCCAAGCTATACTGGGATGGGATGTGTTGTGACAGCAGGTGCAGGTGCAGACAACAAAAGGGTGTATAATTTCTTTATACAGTAAAACAGTGACGTGCGAGTAAAAAATCATGCTGCTATATGGTTTACAGCATTCTGGAACCTACAGGAGGTTCCAACCCTCTGATGACAGGGAGGGCGATCATCTGGAAAGCAGCAACTGTTGGGGTAGTAACTGCTGTGGCTGGTAGTTGATTCCAGATGCGAATGGTGCGGGGGTAAAATGAGTACTTGTAGGAGTCTATTGTTGCCACAGGAACAGAGAGCTTGAGTGTGTGGTCTCTTCTGCTGATGTATGTAGCTTTAGTTATGAGGTGAGGAAGACAAATGTTGACTAGCTGGTGGTGTATTTTAAAGAGCATGGTGCTTTGTGCTAGAAGACGACGTGTGTGCAGTTTATCCCATCCCAGCTGGGAAACAAGCCCTGTAGCCGACGTGGATCTTCGGTAGTCGCGGAAGACAAAACGAGCAGCTGTTTTCTGTACTCTTTCCAGACCTTCGGCAGCACCAGAAGTGTGGGGGTTCCAGGCTTCAGCGCCATACTCTAGCTGCGGTCGAACCAGGGCTGTGTACGCTCTTGACTTCACATCCTTGGTGCATGGTGACAGGGTTCTCCGCAGCAACCCAAGGGTTTTGTTGGCCTTGTTCAGTAGGAGTTGGCAGTGTGTATTCCATCGAAGGTCCTTGGATACAGTTACCCCGAGATACTTGTACTTGTCTATCCTGGGTATTATCTCGTTGGAAATCCGGTAGTCATGCTGTATTGGTGTTCTTTTCCTCGTGATGGTAAGGGAGGCGCACTTTTTGACATTGAAAGCCATGAACCATTTCGCTGACCAGTCAGACAAGGTTTGAAGGTCTTGCTGAAGGATGGAGGTGTCATTCTTAGTGTGAATTTCTCTGTAAATCACACTGTCGTCAGCAAAAAGGCGCATCTTGGACTGGATATTTGCAGTGATGTCGTTGATGTACAGCAAAAAGAGGGCTGGTCCGATCACTGAACCTTGAGGTACCCCAGAGGTAACAGGCATCCAAGATGACCGGGAGCCCTTGACAACAACTGCTTGCTGCCTGTTGGAAAGTAGCGACATAGTCCAATGTAATGTGTCTCCTCTTATGCCATAATGCTCGAGCTTGGTCTGCAAGTGGCGATGAGGTACTCGGTCGAAAGCTTTCTGGAAGTCAAGGAAGATGACATCTGTCTGGCCTCTGCATTGTAAGGTGTGTGCCCAATCCTGGGTAGCAGAGATGAGTTGTGTGGTGGTGGAAAGTTTCTGCCGAAATCCATGTTGGTCATCTACCAGGATGTTGTTGGCAGCTACATGTTTCGAGATGTGGCTGAGCACTATGTGTTCCATTAGCTTGCTGCAGATGCAGGTCAAGGAAATAGGTCTGTAATTTCCTGGATCACACTTGTCACCGGACTTGTGGATGGGTGTTACCAATGCATGCTGCCATTCAGCTGGAACAGTGCCAGAGTTGTAGCTCTGCTGAAAAAGGAATCCTAAGGCAGGAGCAATCTCGTCAGCTACAAGCTTGAGGAGTTTAGGTGGAAGTTCATCTGGCCCACAAGCTTTGGATGGGTTGAGATTTGACAGCTGCTTTGCCACACCAGGACGATGAATGTGTAGATGGCCGATATCAGGAAAGTGTGAGGAACCTTCCATACGAGCATGACAAACCTGTTGGTTGGTGAATACTGAGTGGAAGAAAGAGTTGAGACACTCTGCTTTGTCTTTGTTGGTCGTGTGGATGCCTTTGTCAGATCTAAGCGATGGGATGTCCATATTCTCAGTCCGACACTGCTTGACATAGGACCAAAAGGTCTTGGGATTCCCTTGCAGACTGTTCCCTATGATGTTGTTCACGTAATCGTGGTGTGCTTGGTGAACTAGTTTCGCTACCACGTTGCGGTGCTGTCTGAAAGCCTTCCATTTTGACGTACTGGGGTTTCTACGGGCTTTCTTAAAGAGCCTATCACGCTTCCTCATTTTTCGTTTGAGGTCGGTGGTGATCCACGGAAGGTGTCGCCGGAATTTGCTCATCTTTGATGGTATCAGATCTTCCATACACTTCTTGAGGAACGCAGATATCCTGTTCCAATTCTCATCTACAGTTTGGAGCTCTGGAGATGAAAGGAAGAAATCGATTGAAAACTTTTCAACAGTTTCTTTAATGATCTGGTGGTCTGCTCGGTGGAATTGGTAGATCTTCCTGGGAGGGGCACGGGCCGTTTTCGGATTTCCTGAAAAGACGAAGGACACAATGTTGTGGTCTGATATGCCAGGATGAATGGATACATCTGTAATGAGGCCAGGGTTGGACGTCAAAAGAAGATCCAGGATGTTACTAGACGCAGGACGGGTTACATCCCTTACCAGTTGTGTCAGTGAGAATTCCAATAAGGTGTCAAGCAAAAGTTGATGGATGCTTGCACGGTTTGGATTGGTCAGTGAGCAGGATTCCCAGTCGATGTCTGGAAGATTGAAATCTCCTCCAATGATGATGTTAGGGTGACTTCTTCTGTGTTTAGACATAACCTTAGCGATGGAGAGTTGGAGTTCCTCAAGGTCTTGCTTTCCGTTACTTGGGGGACGGTAAAAGCTTGCTATAAATAGTGGCTTTGCGTTGGTGAATTGTAAGTTACACCAGATGATTTCACTATTTGAGTCGAACTCCGGACAGTTGGTTAAGATGAGAGACTCGTGCACTGCTACAAAGACACCACCCCCACGGTCGTTTCGGTCTTTCCGGAATACTGTGTAATTTCTAGGAAATACACTGTAAGTAGGGGTTGTCTCGTCAAGCTTAGATTCGCAACCAAGGATCACATCTGGCTTGTGATGACTAATCAATGCTTGGAATTGAGAGTACTTTGCAGAACTTTTAAGACCATTGCAATTGATAATGACGCCCTTCAGGATCTTCCTGCGGTTTTTAGACGGTGAGAAGTGAGGGCGTGGTGGTAGCCTCGATGCATGACCAGATGACGCTGAAGTTGGTGTTGACGTCTGACAATGATATTGAGCATCATCGGTTGTGTCGCTGATGTTTAGTGACTCAAACTGATTGCTTGTGGAGAGGCTGGCATTGCTGCTGAGGGAAGCTGCTGTTTCTGCATTTATGCTATGACATCTGCAGCAGACCCACGAGAACCTGTTGAGTCTGGCGAGGACTTCATATGATTGCCCAGAAGTACCATTGCATGTAATATGGCACCACATGTTGCAGTTATCACAGAGAAGGGCTTGGTCGTTGTCCGTGACATTCGCATTACAAATAGCACATGGGAATGTGTCTATTGGCCCCGGGTTTCGCTCAACTTGGCCGCTTAAGAGTAGTAGAATAGCGAGGTGACTAGCAGAGCGAAGATTCAGCACACTGGTTGAATTTCTTTTATTCTGAAATGCTTGAAGAAGTAGCAATGTGCTTGATTTGCATACAAGGTGCACGTCTGCTTGAGGGCAGAGAGAGGTATCCAATGAGCGAGATTCATGCTCATGCTGAAAGAATGGCTTAATTATCAGTAAGCCTGTGCTAACAATAATCAAGAAGACCATGATGACAGGATGTTTCCATGATGAGATCATGGCTGGAGGAATATGTCTACCCATGCTAGAAGTAGAATGATGTTGCATATAAATGTACAATGTACAATGCAAGTCGATAATGTACACTGTTACTGACCGAGATACATGAAGTTTGACTACTTTTATACTACTATTTACTAAGTACTATTGTAGCAAGTCAAGATCAATTATGCTCTCAGACCTTTGACCCCGTGACCCCAAAATCTAATCAGTTCATCGGCTCTGCAAGATACATACATGACCAAAGTTTGGCAGGAATCCATCAATCGGTTCTTCAGATAACGCGATCACGAGAACGGGACGTACGGACAACCCGAAAACATAATGCCTCCGGCTACTTCGTAACGGAGGCATAAAAATGTTCAAGGTCCTGCCTTTTTGAAAAATAGGAAGGAGTAGGCCTTTTTTTTTCCTTCAAAATGGCCGCTTGGTAAATTTTCCCTGACGTCCAGCCAGCTGGGCTATTTTTCAAGATGGCTGCCAGCATTCATGTTTTTTTCTTTTTAAAATTCAGAAAAAGATAATTTCAGCAATATGTCATTCATTTTTTTTCATTAAAAAAGCAAAAAAAAAGCAGGCTGTATCAAGATTTTTGTTTGAACATGACACAGGTTACAACTTCCAAAATGAAGGAAAGAGGCAACTCTTCATACATTAAGTGTGTATGTATGAAAGGTGTAGTGACAAGGAATGAATATTTACCTGGTTGTCTCCCCTGGTGATCTTGAGCCCTGCAGCGACACCGTTGTGAAAGAGAGGCCAGGAGTTCATGTTGGTTGGTACGTCTATATTCACAAAGTTGATGGTGTTGTTCCTGAAGAGAGATATCAATAGAGAATATAAGACATTTTTAGTGATGAGGACCCTTGGCTACTTTAATACCTTCAATAATAAATCTGCTATGTCAGCAAAAAAACAAAAACAAGAAAGAAAGAAAAACTCACAGAAACAATACCAAAACAAATGCTCCAGTACGATCCATTTCATTTCAATCTGCAATTGAATGCAACTTTCATGACAGTTGGCCTCTAATTCCTTCATTCTAAACAATAATTCAAATGCATATACTTGTTCCTTATTGCTGCTAGCTACAGTCATGGGGAGATTGATCTAATCATCAAAAAGAGTAGATTTACATCACATTCATACATCAACTTTAACTGGATCGTGACATCTTACCTTGGTGGGGCCTTGCCGGTCAGGTTCAACTTTGGAACGTGAAGTGGTTCTGTGATGACAGCATTGGAAGTGCCGAGTGTGAAGATGCCTCTGCAAGAAAATATTGACATTAATGATGGATGTCAAAAAGTTAGTACTGAATAACCTGGTAAAAAAAAATAGTACCAAGATGCCCTAGAGAAGTATACATTCAAACAATATTATTATTATTATTTATATTGTTATTATTACTTATACCGCGCTTTTCCCATAAGGCCCGAAGTGCTTACAGTGAATGAAAATCAAAATGACATAAATACATACAATAAGAAAAACTACAAACTGCAAAAAAGATGTGTTTTTTTAAGGCCTTTCTGAAGGTAATAACTGATGGAGACTGCCTAATTCTAAGTGGTAGATCATTCCAGTATTTTGAAGCAGATGTCCTATCACCGGCTAATGTGCGGTACACTAAATAGTGACTCTGGTTTCTCTCTACTACCTCTCTTCGCTGAAGCCATCTCAAGGCAGCAGATACAAAGACACTGTGTGAAGAATCACATGACTTGAAAAAGGACACAAGAATGAATGAATGAAAGCTTGCCTGCAAAATGTTAAGGTAGGTAGAAGCCTAAACCACATATTGTATTGAATTTAGCAAGAAGTATGAATGTGTTATTTTTAATTTTGTTTTGTCAGCGATGTCTTTAAAAAATGAAAAAAATGATATATGTCATGTTTCTCAAAGAAGGATTTTGCTGTACCTGCCAACTGGTAGAGCCATTGTACGCTGAGAGACAAGTAAAAGATGTAGCTCCTGTTCTTCAATGAATTCATGGTCACTAAAACAGAAAAATAAAGAAAGATTGAGAGAAATAAGAGTTAGGTAAAGAAAAAGACAGACAGACAGAGCAAGAGAAAGACAGATTAATAGATGCAGAGACAAACTCAAGAGAGAGAGAGAGAGAGGAATAGATGGAGAGAAAGAGACATGTGAAATGGAAATTGTCATTAAAAAAAATCATACAGTATTTAACAGGATAAAGTCAATATCCTACTACAAATAATGCATATCATTTTACTCTAGTTTTAAACATGCCCTTTAGATCTTTATGTATTTTAAATATAATCGTTATGCAACCTTTGCTGACCTTGTTTCTGGTTTCTGAGTGAGAGCGATGGTGACAGGCTTAGAGGACTGGAGGAGACGTCGGACCTCCTGGACGCGGAGATCATCAGGGAACCGGAGCCGAAGGAGCTCCTGGTCCAGATGCTCCATCCCATCACGTTCATCTTGTTTGGTTGCCATGGTGCTAGGGCCACTCCCTGGTGAACCACAGTGGGTCTGAGGAAGGAGGGGGGGGGGGGGGAAGAAATCATCTCAGAAGTTATATTGGAAGCTCATGCATGCCATTTTAATAGACGTGCAAATTGGATGCGGATAGATGGTCCATTACAGCCAAAGCTGGCTACTTCCTTTCTCTCTCTCCCTCTCTCTCTTCCTTTCTGCCCCGCCCCTTCATCTTGGAGTTACTTTCTTGTTTCAACAGCTCTAGACATCCCCTCCCCCCCCCCCCATGTTCTGAAATATCAGCAGAGCAAAGAATTTATTAAAGTGATGTTCAAGTTTGAAACCAACAAAGTTGTCTACTTGTGATATCACGAGCAGAATACAGCAGTGCTTAATGGAAAGGCAGAGTTGAAAGGATACACAAGGCTCTGATTTCACAAGAAGAAATGAACATTTAAAGATAATTGTACTTGCATTAATGAATAACAACTTATAAAGTAATATCATGATATGATTAAAAATAGGGGAAAAAAAAAAAAGTGAAATTTTCATAAGCCATTCCATTTTGCTAACATCTCTGAACACACTCAGATCAGTGAATCTTGAAAAATTGTACCTAAATTCATTGAATAACAACTTAAGCAATATCATGGAATGATTAAAAACAACTAAAAGAAAAAAATAACATTGTCATAAGCCATTCCATGCGCTGAGATCACTAAACACACACAGAGCAGTGTATCACTAGTACACTTAAAATGAATTCTTTCTTGACCAATGCCTCCTACATCTCACCTTTGATCTGCGATGCTTCTTACTGGACGATGAGAGCCACTGGACCTGGTTGGACAGGTCCTGCCTGCCCAGGAGGTCATACGCCCCCTTGGGCCAGCCAGAGTGCGGGGCGTCCTGACACTGTGAGATGGCCTCCATCAGGGGTAGAGCCACGCCCACTGGCAGGGAGGCAAGGGTGGCCAGGGTGTAGCCAAGATGAGCCATGTAGAGGACTGTCCGGTGGGAGGACGGGAGGTCAGGGTATCGCAGCAGGAAGGTGTTCAGGCTGTCCATGGAGGTGAAGTCTGATGGGAAAGCTGGCATGGGAAGAGAAGGGATGAAAGTTTTAGCACTGTATGACTTAACTGTTACATCAATGTCTTTAGCTACTGCAGTAATAGCCTTTATTGGATAACTTAACACAAGGTCCAATGCTCTGCTACTGTTACTACATGTGTATTACTAAAACTGCTACTACTACTACTACTACTCCTACTACTACTACTACTCCTACTACTACTACTACTACTACTCATACTACTACTACTACTACTCCTACTACTACTACTACTACTCCTACTACTACTACTACTACTACTACTACTACTACTGCTGCTGCTGCTGCTACTACTACTACTACTACTACTATGACTACTACTACTACATGTACCACATATAATGTAGCTAGTAGTACTAGAAACATTTCAAAACCTTGACAACCAAAAATGAATAGGGTCTGTTGTAACTTGTATTATATACCTCATACATAGATTGTCATTCACTGATTGGTCAAGACTATATCACATGACAAGGAGCATTTCGATCTATCATTGCGTCGTTCTATCAAACCCTGTGATAGTACTCCAAAACCCTGTGATAGAACTCCTAACCCCTGCGCGACTTTTGCACACACACACCGTGTACAAGATTCCCCCAGCGCGCAACTCACGCGTTGTCACGGCGCTCTAGCTCAAAATGGTTTCTTCATGTCATTCTTCATGCAGCTAAAACCAAAGTTGTTGTATTTTCTTGTGGTAAAGTTCGAAAAATTCATATAGACGGTATAGAACTATTTAAATTTGATGATGATATTGTAGAAGTTGTTGATGAATACGTGTATCTTGGAACAGATGAGGTATATAAAACAAATAAGGACTGCTCTGTAATCGGATGGTGGTGGGAATTATCACTTCCTCGGTGGTGTTCATACCGGCCATTCTATCACCCCCGAGGCGAAGCCGAGGGGGTGATAGAAGGGCCGGTATGAACATCCCTTGGGAGTGATAATTCCCACCATCATCCTCATGAGCAGTCAATATTTGTATACTATACTATACCTACATCACATATCAACTATTCCTTTGCAAATACATGAAAACTGGATAAATTTCTTACCACTGACAGACTGTCTCCGCCTGAGTCTGTGTGTGCCTGCTAGGTCAGGTATACCTTCAGTCATGCAAAGCATGTAAAGCTGCAAAGACATAAATAAAACCAACATAATAGTCCAGTAGACGGTACCATAGACCATGTACATGACCTGGAAAAGTTGATAAGTACAAGGTTTTTTTGTTGATTCGTGTTCTAGATGGGTATTGAAGTAAATTCAGCTTGGTTGCCAGCTTGGCAACCTTGAGCAACTTTTTGTATAGCCTAATTAGCATAATCATCTAATTATCATATGTGCAATATGTAATAATGTTGCTAATCTCAATCCAGGAAGCCTGAAAACATGGATAATACGACTTTTCAAGGGTTTTCTATGACGAGGAATTCATTTATGACACCAGTTTTTATTTTTAAGTAATGCAATTGTCTTAAAAAGCATAATTAGCATAATGAGCTAATTAGGATATGTTCAAAATATGGACTTCATTGTCATTGTTTATCTATAAACCCTGAAAATGGTGCAATGCAACATTGTAAATCACTTTTGAAAGACGACACATTAATTCATGAGAAGATATTTCATGTAGATATAGTATAATTAGCCTAATTAGCCTAATAATCTAATTATTATGTGCAATATGTTATAATGTTGCTAATCTTAATAAAAAAAGCCTGAAAACATGAATAATATGACTTTTCCAGGGTATTTCATGAGGAGGGATTCATTTATGACACCAGTTTTTATTTTTAAGTAATGCAATTGATGTAATATGTAATTATTGTACTATATAATAAGCCTAATTGACATATTTGTAGAACATCAATTATCAACCTAAATCTAGGAAGCCTAAATAGTCATGTAGAAGTTTTTCAGACCTGGAAAAGTTGTTAAGTACAAGGTTTTTTTGTTGATTTGTGTTCTAGATGGGTATTGAAGTAATTTCAGCTTGGTTGCCAGCTTGGCAACCTTGGGCAACTTTTTTAATAGCCTAATTAGCATAATCATCTAATTAGCATATGTGCAATATGTAATAATGTTGCTAATCTCAATCCAGGTAGCCTGAAAACATGGATAATACGAATTTTCAAGAGTTCTCTATGATGACAAGGAATTCATTTATGACACCAATTTTTATTTTTATGTAAATAGTCTTAAATATCATAATTAGCATATTATGTACAATCTATGGACTCCATTGTCATTGTTTATCTATAAAGCCTAAAAATGGTGCAATGCAACATTGTTAATCAATTTTGAAAGACTAATTATTAATTCATGAGAAGATATTTCATGTATAGATGTAGTATAATTAGCCAATTAGCAATATGCGCAATATGTAATAATGTTGCTAAATAAATCTCAATCCAGGAAGTCTGAGCAACGTCGGGCTTGTCCTCTCAATGGTTCTGGCTTTGGTAAACATAGACAGATCATAGTTCGCACTGTTGTATTCAACATCCCTGGCCTATGTACGTACCTGTCTCACCACATCATCAATTTCATCATTATCATCTGCTTTAACCATCTTCAGTGTGTTTTCGACAGTCTCTCTAAATCCAATGACTGAAGCCCAACAATCAATGCGTATGATGACCCCGTCATTTCCTAGACATTTCATGAGGTTCAATAACATTGCCTTAAGACCAAGATAACCACCACATTGGACATACAATTTGTGAAGCTAAGTAGAGTCCCAAATAATTGATATTCTACATATATGCTAATTAGGCATTAGTACAATAATTACATATTAAGCCAATTGCATTACTTAAAAATAAAAACTGGTGTCACAACTGAATCCCTCTTCATGGAAAACCCCGGAAAAGTCATATTATCCATGTTTTCAGTCTTCCTGTATTAAGATTAGCAACATTATTACATATGGCACATACAGTGTATATTAGGCTTGGGCGGTTCCCTTGTTGATGAGAACCGACTCCGGTTCCCACTCTCGGCCTCGGTTCCAAGTGGAATCGACTCCCGCTGGCTGCCAGATACAGTACATGTAATTTAAGCCATAATGCTGTCAAGGCAAGGCCACACACACACACACCAGGGAGGTGTTTACACACTGTACGTTATGTACTGTGCATGTCGGCTCCACTCAGCAGTGGCACTGATAGCAACATATGATTTTCTGTGATATTTTTTTGGAAAACTTTACTTTGAAAAATGAGTATCAAAAGTATGACTGTATGTGTGACTTGTGTGTGTAAAATTGGTGTTGTGTTTATATCTGTTTCGTCTCATGATATCTATACAATTTCATGCAAACAATAAAGAAGTGCAGACCTTTATAAACAGTTATGAAATGATTTATTTTACTACTTTCAATCAAATCGAGAAAAAACATGACCACTGCTAATAAAGTAATTAATTATTTAATAACTCATGGCAACTTGGCAACAATGTAAACAAACAAAAACATGTTAGGTCTATTTTAAATTCTAAACTTCAACGTAGAATAATGGAATAATCAACTCGTACTTACACTGCTAAAATGTAAGATATGCAGAACAATTATTTCCACTAAAAATAGGGTAAACAATCCATTATCAGAGTAAGAAGTCGTCATGTAAAACTAAAGATTCTGATTCCCTGCCTAAAATAAATGAAATATATCCGAAACATGCCTGGCCCACTGGCTCTCCTCCCAGGGACCTATCTTTATCTAAGAGCTAAGTGTAAATAAATCATGCTCACATGGCCGCCCGCCCAATGCCACACAAGCACTTTAATGACCCCAGCTCCAGCGCGTGGCACCCATTCCCATGGTTACTACTAATCACGTGCTTTCTAAACAACAGATAACAGCGCTAGATCGTGGTTTCTGAATAACTAGTCTGCATTTTCAGCCACTATTAGAGATGGCGCTAATGCCACAGCGAGAGGGGACAAGTGCTTGGCTTGCCTGACTTTATTCTTGTTTAAATACCCCCCAAAAGAACACAAGACAGAGAGATGTAGATCTGCAAAACTTATTCTTGAGACAAAAATAATAACAGAAGGAGATGCGAGAGGGGTAGAGAAAGGGAGAAAGGGAGATGTTGACCTGCCACATTTATTCTCGTGAGGAAAAAAAAAATAACTGAAGGACAAGAGAAAGGGGGTGGGGGAATGTACAGTGTACATGTAAATTGTAGACCTGTCAAACTTATTTTTAAGAAGAAAAAAACCTGATGAGGAGAATTCAAGGGAGAGAAAGGAGGAGGAAATTGTGAGTTGTGTGATTTAGTTTATTTGAGGAAGAAAACTAAACGTCTGATGTCTAGGGGAAGGGGAGACTAGGGATAGAGAGAGAGAGAGAGAGAGTGTGTTAAAGCCCAAGTCCACTCCAAAAATAACTTACTTTCAATAGAACCAGAAAAATCATACAAACCAATCAAAACAAGTTTGAGCAAAATCGGATAACTAATAAGAAAGTTATGAATTTTTAATGACATGAAAAACTTTGAAAATCACTACACAAATTGGCAACTCACTCATGAGTTTGTGACGTATGGTCCTCACTATCCACTAATTATTTTCTGTATATTGATAATATAAATGTCCTATTTTCACCCTAAGAATCTTATTTCTTCACTCCAGCATCCAAGTTAGATTGTTAGTAATATGTGTTTGTGTGGATGCAAAAATAAAGAGTAATTTTTGTCCAGTTAAATCATGAAAAAATTGAATTTTGATAAACTATTTATATAAAAATCAATAATTATGAAATACAATATTCAGAAAATAGTATCAATTCTTCAAAATTCATAAAAGTTTTTGGGAAATGTCATGCACGCAATATGATACAAATCATATAACCTGGGCAAAAGCATGGGGAAATCAAGTTTTGGGGGATAAAAAGGGAAATTAATGGGATTAAACTATGTAAAGCCATTGATAAGTTGTGAGGACATGACGTCACAAACTGATAACCATCTTGGCAATTTGTGTTGTGATTCTCATTGTTCCATAGTTTTACATACTTTTTCAAAAATTCATAACTTTCTTATTAGTTATCCGATTTTGCTCAAACTTTTGTTGATTGATTTGTCTGATTTTTCTGCTTTTATTAAAAGTAAGTTATTTTTCGAGTGGACTTGTCCTTTAACACAAATCACATAAATCAGTTTGCGCACGAGAGAAAACATGAATCAACTTGTTGATCAGTATCACACAGGCTCCAATAGGTGAGAAAATGGGGCCATTGTTCCAACACTCTTGCGCATTCACCAAAGGTCAAACGTTCAGCTGGGGGGGGGGGGGGGGCAGTTAGCACACACACCTCACTCTAATGCACAGTACTAGAAGGAGGTACACACACACATGTGTGTATCAAAATCGCATGCTGCTAGTGCGCCCATCGCTCGAATGCATTCTGCCTTGACAGAGCTGATTTTGTTCATTCTCTGTGCTGTGGAGTCGACTCTTATCTTGGAACCGAGACTCCTTTTCTCGGAACCGACGTGCTCGAGTAATCGACTCTCTAGAGATTGGAGTCGACTCCTCGGCTCTGGATTTCAGAATCGGTTAGAGTCGGGTACTCGGCGCTCGCTCCCAAGCCTAGTGTATATGCTAATTAGGCTAATTATACGACATCTACATGGAATATCTTCTAATGAATTAATGTGTAGTCTTTCAAAAGTGATTTACAATGTTGCATTGCACCATTTTTAGGCTTTATAGATAAACAATGACAATAAAGTCCATACATGTATATCGTACATAATGCTAATTAGCGCATCATGCTATTTAAGACAATTGCATTACTCCAAAATAAATATTGGTGTCATAAATGAATTCCTCGTCATGGAAAATCCTTGAAAAATCACACTATCCATGTTTCCAGGCTTCCTGGATTAAGATTAACAACATTATTACATACTGCATATTATATGCTAATTAGGCTAATTATACTACATATACATGAAATATCTCCTCATGAATAATGATTAATCTTTTAAAAGTGATTTACAATGTTGCATTGCACCATTTTTAGGCTTTATAGATAAACAATGACAATGAAGTCCATATATTGTACATATGCTAATTATGCTATTTAAGACAATTGCATTACTTAAAAATAAAGATTGGTGTCATACATGAATTCCTTGTCATATAAAGCCCTTGAAAAGTTGTATTATCCATGTTTTCAGGCTTCCTGGATTGAGATTAGCAACATTATTACATATTGCACATAATATGCAAGTTAGAATATTATGCTAATTATACTACATATACATGAAATATCTTCTCATTAATTGATGATTAATCTTTCAAAAGTGATTTACTATGTTGCATTGCACCATTTTTAGGCTTTATAGATAAACAACGACAATGGAGTCCATATATTGTACATAATATGCTAATTATGATATTTAAGACTATTGTATTACTTAAAAATAAAAATTGGTGTCATAAATGAATTCCTTGTCATAGAGAACTCTTGAAAAGTCGTAATATCCATGTTTTCAGGCTTCCTAGATTGAGATTAGCAACATTATTACATATTGCACATATGATAATTAGATGATTATGCTAATTAGGCTATACAAAAGTTGCTCAAGGTTGCCGAGCTGGCAACCAACCTGAATTTACTTCAATACCCATCTAGAACATGAATCAACAAAACAACCTTGTACTTATCAACTTTTCCAGGTCTGAAAAATGTCTACAGGACTATAAATTCCTCATAACATGAAGGTATGCTCCAACAGGATAGGTTGCACAAAAAGTGATTTAAAAAAATATCAAGGAGAAACAGTTATCGCTTTTGCATGTGAATTGTTATTTTTTGCAAATTTGAAGATATTAGTCTACTCCAATCTAATCATGCAGCCTACACATTCTAAACACAGCTTCTATTAGAAAGTAAAAGGCAAGACATCATTAAAAATCGGAAAGACTGCTCAGAATGTGAGATTGCTATCATACTTACTGAAACCATCTCACTAGTTTTGGAGCAGAGACCAGACAAGACTGGGAAGGGGTCCTGCTTTGCCCCCCTGATGTAGTTGTAGAGGTAGCGATCAATGCTGGGTGGAAGAGGAGTCCAGAAGGCTGGTACTTGTAGATCCTTCTTCATTTCTGTATTACAGAAAAGAGAGAAATATTTATACAAAATATATCAGGAACTTTATAATTGTTTGAGAATTATTCAATGACATTGTATATTCTATATACAATTGCATATTGTATATGATTTTGAAATGGTTTAATAAAAATTAAATAAGTATTATAATTTTCACTTCATGGTAATCTTTTTACATAATGGTAACTCTAAGAAGATACAGAAGAACCATATACCTGGTGTTAAGCTTTTCTCTGGAGTTGAACTGAACAGGGTGGGGTGGTTCCTGAGGTAGTAGTCCTTGTACTGGGACCAGTCCAATTCACTGCAAAAACAACAACATGGAAGGCGGAAAGGTGGGGGATTAAACAAAAGAAATCTAAAGAAATATTCATGCCAAAAGTTGCATATAAAGAGCTTGGTTGTCCAATTTATCACTGCGTAGACTTGTTAAAACATGCCAAGATCACAGATGGTATACACAAAGAACAAATTACAAAATACTACATACATAATTAAGTCCAATCTAATACGGTACATCAATACAACTTTAAACTCAAATGTCAAAAGACAATAGCTAATATGTTTCCTGCCAATACCATGCCTGTCTTTCGCATTTACAAGTCACAAGCTTTGTATAAAGCCATCACAGTTTTAAAAAAATTAAAAGATGACTTTGAAATAACTTGGAATGGAACAGAGAAATATTTACCATGCTAGATGATTGAGAACCACTACCAATTCTCTCACATCCTGTCTCAGATACTTGTTCAACATCAGTTCCTAGAAAGAAAGAAAAAAAAAGAAAAAAAATCTATCAACACATATTTTTTTCTAAACATTACTGACATAGGATACATCGCTTCAGTACCTTCGCCTGCTGGTTTATACAATCATTTTTAATTCACAAAAAGCAAGAGTATTGGGAAATGTCAAATGGTGAGGTACAATACATACATGTACAATTCACAAAATCAAACATTTTATCATCGTCAAATCTTAGATGTTGTTGTTGATGATGATAATCATGAATAAGGGACATTGATTACTTCACATCATACCAGATACTAATAGATATGTATAAATATCTTGTGAAATATGAAGAAATTAAAGGTAAAGACCCCCCCCCCCCCTCTCAAAAAATGAAATGGAAGCTCTTATTACCACCATGTGAAAGAATATGTTTTGACTAAGACGTGATCATACACATTTTGCCGAGAAACCGCCTACTAATTGATATATTTGGTAAATTATTATATCTATTTGGACCTGATAGATATAACGCACGTGTCGTGCACGTGTGGGGGTAGTCTCATATACATCTTTCTATGTGCATTGCTTGTAGCTTTATCAAGACTGGGCCAAATTTCTAATCATTTTGATGATTCCAGAACCTTGCAGTACACACCAATACTTATATGCTAGACGATCAACCTTTTCGGATCGATTCCACAATGTTTCTTTCACAATGCAATCGCATGACCATAACTGGTCTTTATCTGTAAGTTCACCTTGAATGGAATGGACAAAAAATACATTCATAAACTTTGACATCCCAGTCAACAAATTGTTTAAATAAGCCAATGTAGCTCATTAATGACCCAAATCAGAAACATGTTGCTTTTTCTGGAGATGATGATAAAAGTAGCATTAGTTTACCTCGTATACCAGATGAAGGACAAATGCCAGCCCAGGTATGTGGGGGAAGAGAAGTGCCGAGGTTTCCAGGGGTTTACGCTTCGTTGAATCGTCATTAGACGAGCCTGGATTCATTGAAGTGGTTGAGGGCGCTGTATCGGGGTGGTTGAACACTGGTAGAGTACCCTTCACCTTATTGTGATAGTCCGAGGAGAAGAGATACTCCCAGTCCTGACAAGGTATTAAGGGGGAAATTATCAAATGGCTATAATACAAGCACTATTTCTGCCATGCATATTCCAAACTTGATGCCATCACCCTTCTTTTTGGAGAAAATTAACAAAGAGAAAATTGTCTAATATTGAAAATGAAACAACTCCAAAATCAGTCTGAGCGATCCTGGAGGAAAAAACATAGTATCAAGAACTATAAGCTTGAGAAAGATCACCAACAGTCCTTTTCGGAACTACACACACACTCAAGAAAGAAAGATTACCGACAGTCCTTTTCAGGACTCCCCAATCCTCCCCCCTCTCTCTCACATGGTGCAACCGTACACCTTCTGTATACATATTCAAAGTTAAAATTTCTCTTTCATCACTGATAAATAAAAATTATAATTATTTCTTTTGCTCAAAGACAAAAACAAACGGAATGACCATGCTTTTGATGAGCTATTTCTCATTTTGTTGTTGTTAGCTCACCTCATCCCAGCCTGATGGCTTGTGTTTCTTGGCAGCTACCACAGGAGAACCTGCTGATTCAGTGTCCTGGAACATAATTGAAACAATAGTTTTACAGTACAAGATCTGAGATCTATAAAAATGTCCTAATATACAAATGGCTTGTACATCTTTTATCTTAATCCTTCTGTCTCCCCCTCTCTCTCTCTGTCTTGAGAAACATCATATAGGGACTGGGAGGGGTTATGATGGCTTACCAATCCAAATTCTCACAGACAGCAAGTTTACACATTAAAAAAAAAAAAAAAAAAAAAAAATTATTAGAATTTTTCCTATATCTTATTTTCTTGAAACATTTCAATACAGCTATATAACAATATTATAACACTCATTTTCTAAATCATTGTTTATCTAAGTTTCTTTAACCCACCTGACTAAATAAGTTGAGCTGTGCAGTGTTGTATCCCATCATACCCAACAAACAGGAAGCAAAGGTCATGAGCTCTGATTGGTCACGAAGCTCTCCAGGTGCATGATTGGTTGCGTACCACCTGGCCTGAAACTGGATGGCTGTATCCCGCGGCAACACGTACTTGATAGCCTCAAGACAGAGATTGACTATACAATACAATTTAAAAACGAGATGTCAGAATTGGTCGGATTAATTGGAATGACACTAAAATTGGATACTTCTATAATGCTCACCAAGCAAAGTGCTCAAGGTGGCGTGGATGACGAACGGGCTGAGACGCCCGGTTTGTTCGACGAGGATCCGGATTTTGTCATGGATACCGATACTCAGGATACGCAAGTGTCAGACTGGGCGTCGCGGTCGCCAAAAAGATATCGTGCGGGCATTCTTGGTGACGAGGTGGTGAAGGCCAGAGTAATCGCTGCGGAGACCGCGATCTTGACGGAGAGGAAGGGGTGGTACGCGTGTCCGGCGGAGGGATGTGGGAGAGTATTCAATAAATACAGTGAGTTCCGGGCCCACGCGGGCAGAGAACACCCGAAGAAGAAGGAGGAGCGATACGCATTTCCTCTCAAGATATGTGCAGCAAGTTGTAATAATCCCGCCGAATGGCTCAGCCATTTGGCCTCTCGTCATCCGGACTTTGTTTGCGGACATGATATTGATTTCTTTGATAACTATTTTTTATTAGAATAGTCTAGTTCTGGTTTCCCTCTTAATTGTTCCTTCAATATATCATTTTGTACTTTAAATGTTCACGGTTTGAAGGATTGTTTGAAGTGCAAGCATGTTTTAACTTGGTTACAAATTTTTGCTTTTGATGTTATTTTATTACAAGAAACATATTTATGTCTATCTGATTTCCAAATGTTCAAATCTCTTTGGAATGGACCTGTGTTCTTTTCTTCAGCTTTTACGAACCATTCGTGCGGAGTCGCAATTGCTTTTTCTCCTAAGTTAACATGTTCATTTTCTCAGGTGAGGTCCGATTCTGAAGGACGCTCAATCTCAGTTTTATGTTCATTTCCAGAATTTTCTGTTCGTATATGTAATATTTATGCACCGTGTAATCCGAGAAATCGTATTTTGTTCTTCAATAATTTAGTATCAGTGACGAGGGGAAATACACCGGTAATTTTAGGAGGAGATTTTAACTGCGTGTTATTTTACATAGATCAGTCCAGTGATTCGCAGAATACAACCTGTTTTAATGGGCGTAGGGAGTTGTGTGCTGTTATACAGTCTCTTTCGTTGGTGGATTCTTGGTTGAGAGTCAACTCGATAGAGTTTGATAATGGTCACACATGGTTTCATTCAGGGAAGGGTCAGAGTTCGAGACTTGATAGGATTTATGTACACGAAGGTTTCAGCATAATTAAATCATCCAAAATCACGTTTCCTTTGTCAGATCACAAAGCTGTTCATACTGTTATTACGGTACCTCATGAACGATTTGTTTTTAATTCATACTGGAAATTCAATGTTTCATTTGTAAAGATGAGGCGTTTATTCATGATCTCGCGTTTCAATATTCTCTGTGGCAAAAGTTTAAACCGGGGTTTGAGTCGATTGGGGATTGGTGGGAAAATGTTAAAGAGCGAATTAAAGAATTGTGTATTATACATGGGGTGAGGCAGTCAAGGGATAGACGCCTCCGATTGAAGGAGTTCCAAGACTCATGTATTATGGCGGATAAAGATACCGTTTGCCAACTTTTACAAGCAGAAGAAAAAGGGGCATTTATTCGTTCAAGGGAGAAATTTATAGAGGGTGGAGAAAAACCGGAATACTTTTGACAAATGTGAACGGGATAATGCAAGACAGAAATATATCAAAGAAATCCGAAATAAAGAAGGAATATTGGAATCAGGTTTTTCACAAATTTTTCAGTGAATTATATACATGTGATTCTAATGTTGACTTGTCAATTCAAGATGTTTTCTTAAATTCATTTGAGTCACGTGTTGGTTTAGAAGACTCAGAGTTGTTAGACAGGCCTATTCAGTTGGATGAAATTAGGAAGGTTTTGACATGTATGTCTAGAAACAAGTTTTTGCTGATGTCCTGAAGTCAATTTTCAAGTTTATTTGGCAGGGAAAAACAGAAATAGTTTTGCGAGACACAATAACTTTAAGTGTTGAAAAGGGAGGTTTGGGTCTGGATAGTTTAGAATTGAAAATGAAAGCATTATTTATTCGTGGTATGTTTCCCCAGCTATGTGGTGACGATACTAGTTCTTGCAATTTTCTGTTTATCCGATATTTTATGGCTAGTAAATTGTGGAAAATATTTCCATTTCTGTGGTTAAACTCGGTACCTCATTGTGATGTAATGTCGCCCTTTTACGAGCAGGCATGGGCAATTATGGCAAGTTTGTATGCACAAATTTCTAATTTCGTCAATGAATGTAAATGTGTCGAAAATAATATCGCTAGTGATATTCGTTTGTCTCGCAATGTGGTCAATAAGGAGTCTATTTGACAGAGCTTCACGCATTGTGACAAGTCCACAACAGCCATGCACAGAACGGACCCGTGTTCGCAGTGCCCTGAGTCTCAACGGTTACCCACGCCGTTTTATACACAATACCAAGAATAGATCGTCGGAACCCAGGGATCAGAAGGTATACAAGACTTTTACAGTCTTGCCGTACATTGATGGGGTCTCCCAACAACTCAAGCGCCGCCTAGAGAGCCATGGCATTCGAACGGTTTTCAGATCAGATACCACCCTACGTCAACAACTTACACGCCCCAAGGATCCAATTCCTCCACATAGACGGGACGGCATTGTGTACAACATCCCTTGTAAAGGATGTGATAGATCCTACATCGGTGAAACTGCCCGTCCGATAAAAGAAAGAATCACTGAGCATAAGAGGGACGTCAGACTCCGTCGAACTGACAACTCAGCCGTAGCCGAACATGCTTGGGACAACCAGCATCAACCAGACTGGGACGGGGTTCAGTGCCTTTCCCAAGAACGGCATTGGTATACACGGAGGGTAAAAGAAGCTATCAATATCCGTCTCAATCCTAATAATTTCAACAGAGACAACGGGATCGATATCCCCGAATTTTGGATGCGGACGATACGCCGCCATGACACTCGCCGTCCTGCCAGCCAACAACGGTCGATTCCATTCAGCAGACGGCCCGAGCCAGCGGCCCGTTGATTGGTCGAGTACCGTATGCGTCGGCCAATAGGCCTGGTCCATCAGCCGAACCAGCGGCCGAACCAGCGGCCTTGGTGATTGGTCGATCACCGTGTGCGTCGACCAATAGGCATTGGGCGTTATTGTTCCAATTATCGATCGAATTTTAGACCGCTTTACGGTCCTCCCGTAAAGTATAAAAGACCCTTGCTTACAACAGTTTTTATCACCTGACGAAGTATTGCAGTAGCATACGAAACGTCGTGATCTTTTAGATTCCTTATTGACCACATTGCGAGACAAACGAATATCACTAGCGATATTATTTTCGATACTATATCCGCAATGAGTAATATATTTAGCATTAATGTAAATGTGTTAAGGATATAATATCTTTACTCAGGTTAAAACATGTACCAGGAGTTGTTTTACGTTATCCTGAGCGGGATTGGGTACCCTTTTGGAAGCTAGTGAATCATTTAATTTTATGTAACACGTTAAAATCGTTTAGGGTAGTTGGAAAATTGCCCATGGAGCCTTATATACACGGAAAAGTTGTCTCGATGGGGATTAAGTGATGGCAAATGTCTATTTTGTTTAAAGTTTGAACATTGGGAGTGTCCATCAATTTACAAAGTTATTTGCTGGGTATCGGAGGTCGCAAGGAAAGTGCTGGGTGGGCATGTTTTATTTTAATAAGGATTGTTTTTTGTATGGATCCTCTGCTACTATTAATGCATGTTTATGGGCACGAGTTTGGTATTTATTTGTTGTTACACGCAAAGTAGTGTGGAATCGACGTTGTTCATATATGTTTGAGAAAGTTTTTGTTTCTGAGGATATTTTGTTATTAAGAATTAGGGATGAATGTCGTTTACGTTTGGTTGTAGACCGGAAAAGATGGTCCAGACATAAGTTTGATAAAGTTTGGATTAATGGGAAAAGTTTTATTTTGGTGGTGGGAGAAAATATTCAGCTCAATTTACCGGGTTTGAAGAATTAATATGCTAAGTTCTTTTTGTTGTTGTATGTTATTAATTCAGTTGTATAAGAAAATACAGTATATTTCTTTTTATATGAGTGACTTTGTAAAAATGTTTGTACATGTTCTTTTACTCATATAATGTCATTGTAAATATTGTATATTGAGATTATCTGTGAAAATGCATGATATGAATAAAATTTAAAGAAAAGTATCTGTTCTTTTCAGCTTACAGCCAAGGTACTGATTTTTGGTGCTTACAGAATTCAAGGAATTCCTTTAAATCCTTTAGTACACGTTTCAATGAGAAACCATTTTAAAGGGAAACAAAAAATGTGGTCTTTGTAGACAGGTGATTCAAGTCATTTTGATTCTTTCACTAAATAGTTAAATGGTAATATCAATTTGATGCAAAAAATATAAAAATATTTTGTTTCATTCATAGTGAGTGACAGATCGATAACACTTCTCTATGTCTTCATCATAAGAACCATTGAACTGAAGTTACTAGAATAGATCCCTATATAAAGAAGCTGTAACTGTTTACAAACCTGTATTAGACACTGATATTTTGGGTAGTGATGTTCGTATCATGGTGTCATTTGATAGGACCTGCAGATTGATAACGGTGCAAGAAAATATAAAAAATATGTCAAATTTTCACGTAATACCGTCATAAGTTGTTTTACAAATACTACCATACATACTTCAAATAATAATAATTCTATATAACAGTAGTTGTAACTAACACGAGTTCCTTGAAATGTAGCCTATTGAGAGAGAGTTTTTGAAAAATATAAATACCTGGTAGGCTTAATTAAATTAAAGATTCTTAGATTTAACATACCCTATGTATGTACTGAATCAACAAGCTATCATAAAATTCTACATCAGTCAACAAAACTGCATTTGGAAGAATGTGCCAAGCTCTACTAAAAGTAGGTGATAAAAGACAAATCCCTTCTTCATAATAAGAGAAAAAAAGGAGGATTTGCAGAACTGAACAGGAAATCAAAGTAAAGTGTGACATCTCTGCACATAAATACAGTCATCTTTATTAAGAAAAATGCCAGTACCACAGTGAATCTGTTCTTGACCGAGTCCTGAAGACGGATGACATGTTGACCACTGGTGGCGCTGTGAGACAGGGTCAAGTCTTCACTACAGGTGGAATCTTGAAGCTTGGTGTGACCAACCTCACCGGGTACAGGGGACAGCAGTACCACCTAAGTTGGTAAAAAGGTTGTTAAAAAGACGGTAAGAGCTTGATTTGGACGCATAGCAACTGCATTATCCTCTTGAATGTAACAGAGTTAGATGCAAGCAATCAACAGGTCTCCATTTGCGAAGTCAAATTGTTTAACTGATTGTCTACTTAACACTCGAGCAATATGAAATAGAAGCTCATATCAATACGAAATAGTCATCCTTTGATGGTACACAAACACATGACGTTGAAGAAAATATCAAATTTCATTGGACTTCCACTCAATTAAAAAGTTTGGAATTGATCAATATGATATATACAACGGCCCAAATCCACGAAGAAAGTTTAAATTACACCATAATTTTAACCATGGATTAAAGATTCAACAGTGGACTAAAACAAGTTTATATATCTATTGCCTATTGGACATGAGACAACATGCAAACTTCACTTAAGGTTTCACCTGCTAAAGATAAACCTCTTTCCTGCTGGCCTATTCGTCCTTGGCATATCCTTGTTGGAGTATGTTCTAATCATTCATTTATTTTTAACAAGGATGATTTGAGAAAATCAATTGAGATTCTACATTGACCCCTGACATGACCCAATTACCTGATCGGTTAGGGAGAGTGAGCCACCTGCATGGTGAGATGAAGTCAGGTAGGGGCTATCCAGGGGTGTACTAGGGCGTGGCATGACACCCCCTGGTCCCACACTGCTGCTCATGATGGTAGGAGCGACCCCTGGGATCAGGATGTTGCCGACCTTGTTGATACCGGTATAGAGGGCCAGGCTTCCATTGGCTTCCACCACGACCATCATCTTCAGATCCTGGGGTTATATCATATACAGTGGGGAAAGAATCAATGTGTTTTATTCTATAGGCTCATTTTGAAGAGGACAGCGCAGGATTTTATTACGGACATTACATATCATCGACCTGCGCCTAAGTGTTATTTTGTGTTTGTATGAGGTTGAAAAACTTTGGATCGACAACTTATTTCTCCCATTCCCTGTAGCTTAATGAAAGGAATCATCTAGTTTCCATCGGCAATGGGTCAACACTTGAAAAGCATGTTGTTGGTTTGATTCAAGGCAATCAATAAGGCTAAAAAAGGGCATGCAGTCTTAATAACTCTCAGAATCTTGAATTAAAATCAAAGACGGTCCACTCAAGCAATTACTGCAGAACCAAATGGACTGTCAGTAGGCCTACCTCTAGCTGGATTGCATCTCTGACATGGAGTGTTGTGAGGCTACCGAAGATGAGCTGCGTGCAGTCATTGCTGGAGTTGAACTTGAGGCACCTGAGCTGACGTGTACGAGGCAGCAGAAAGCAGAGGAAGTCCTGACCTGAGAGGTCAGAGGTCAGGAAGACCTTGGTAGCCTGACCAAGAATGCCTTCCCTGAATGAGAAGAGAAAGTACTAGTGATTAATTCTGAAAGGTTCAGCAGTCATTACCATTCCATTCCTGATGTAAAGCCTCGGTCACAAATGCCATTACGAACTGCTACGAACGCCGTATGAACGATTTTCAGACAATGGAAATTCGGGAAGACAATAGAAAAACAGGGAGATTCGTACAAACCTTTGTGACCGTAGCATAAGGATAAGATCATATCTGTACTTCTGTGAAACTAAAAACTTTCACGAAATAAAACTTTCATAATTGATGGATTTTCATAAAATGCGGGGCAATGTTGCTAATCAATTTATGGCATGAAAGTTTCGCGAGTCTCAACTATTCACTAAAGTAACAAAAGTTTAATGCATGCGAAAGTGTCTGTTTTTACAGCACACCCCAAAGAATTCCCTGAGTGCCTACTTGTCTCTAGAGCTTTACACATTCACTCATATACAAGGTTTTATACCACTGGCTCTGTGACATAAATAAATGACTTTTACAATCAATCAGAAAAATCTTTTGTATCTCCAATCTTGATGCAATTAATTGTAGCTTACCATGCACTGTATATATCTGTATTAAAAAAAGAGTTAGCTTTAGGTTACTACCGGTATCTATTGTAAAGTTATGGGTGATTGAAGGAGATACATCAATTTGGGGGAGATGCTATCAATAATTTCTCCTTATGTGACAGTAAAACAGACCAAATAACCTTGGGATAAGACAGGCCATGGCTACTTAGACCATCTTCATTACATTTTTCTTAATCTTGTATGATATTGCTGTGTGAGTTACCAATGTTATTTTATTATATTGCTTTTGTATTTTGATGGTGGTATTATTATATTGTAAATATCTGATTACTTTGTAAAATATACAATATCATCCCTGAGCTGCATGTCATGTTTAAAAAAAAAAAAATAATAATAATAATAATTCAAATACAATGTTAAAAAAGGGGTTCATTTGCATGGACAAATTTCTGCCCCCTCCTCGAATCCTCTTTTCTCCTTGAGCGGTAACGAGGGGTTATCTGATTTACCTATTAGATGTGAAAGGCTCTGTCCAGCAATGTTCAAGACACAGCTCAGGAAGCAATGGTTCATCAATGTCCTCACACATAGTGGTCATGTTGGTAGTGTTACCTGTGACCGGTGTCCAGGGGTAAGATGATCTAGGGGTCTGGGTCTGACTGACTCCCGGTGACGAGAAAGGCAGGCTGTGCCCAGGAGAGTAGGATCGACTGTTACAGAAAGAAGGAGAAAGAGAATATGAAAAACATGAGATCGCATTCAATAATATATGTCAATCCTGAATGACAGTCAAAGCCTTTCGAGTTATGCATTACCCCAAATGATTTTGTGGTAAATTCTAGAAATGTATGCAGAAATGCAAATACACAATCTTTCGGTTGAAGAATAGATTCAGGTCTAAAGTAGCTCAAACAATGAATTCAGATAACATTAGTTTTTAAAGATGCTGCTACTTTAAAACATAAAAAGTCTGACCACATCTGCATATCAAACCAGCAGACATATATCTTTACACTACACAAACTACCTTGCAGTACATTCCACAAAAGACTCGAAGGTAAACCATACAAAGCTGATTTTGGAACATTCAAAATTGTCTTCATTACACTCACTTCACCCCTGAATGAGACAGAGCAGGACTCTGCCCTCTGGAGGCAAGGTGAGGCGAGGCCAGGGTACGAGCGTAACCTCTGAACCCCGGTGCGGGTGACATGGCCGGCGATCCGCTGCACATGCTGAGGCGTGACTGGGCACTCATGCTGAGACCGGCCAGGAGGCTGGCTGTGGAGCTGGTGCTGTGGTGCTTGGGCGTGGCACCCAGACCGGTGGTGTTGGCCATGGAGGAGTGGAGAGAGAGAGATCCACTGAGGACGTCTAGCAGCTTGACCGCTGTGTTTGCCTCCTGAATTTTAGAAGCAGACAATTGTATTTATGGCAAAGACTCTTTTATCTACAGACATTCTTTTAACAAATATAACAGCATAAATTTTCTATATATTTCTTGTATTGAATTTAATTAAAGGTTTGATTATTGTTATTGTCACAGTAACTAGATGCATTGTAAAATATCAAAAATATATCATCAGTTGACGATAATAATGTTAATAAAAATATTAGATTTTTTAGAGTCTATGTCTGAATTGTACTAGAAACATGCAGTATAAATTTCAATATAACAGTGTGGTCTACTTCTGCAAATATATATATATATGAAAATGAAAGAAAGTAACATGGTAAATGTGTAAAAAAATAAAAACAAGTATTGGATTCTCAATGAAGTTTGTTAGAAATAAGTTGCAAAAGATTCAGACCTCTTGTTTCACTTTTCTCAAAGCCCAGACTGAGTGAACTCCGATTGACCGGTCAAAGGTCATGACCAGGGAGGGCTTCTGACTAGTGAAGACAATCTGTTGCATAGGGTCTGTCACAAAACTGACTCTTGTGTTTCCACTGCCTAAGGAGGAAAGAGAAAAGAGAAAATAGATTTAATTCAAATGTGTTTCTTCTTCTGAAAACATAAAATGTTCTTGAAAAAGTTTATAGTTAGCATCATGAAATTTACAAATCCTGTGCAGCAACTAAAGATATCATGTGCATATCTGTACTTTTCATCAACATGAAAAAAGGAATTTGATGATAAAACATAACATAAAGGTGGAAGTATAACTTACTTCCATTTCTACACAGCACCGGGGTAGGTTCATCTAATGGATGTAATAGACTGAACAAAGTTGGAAGCTTCTCTTTCTCCCTGAAAATGTAAAGAAAATAAAAACCATGACAAATCAAAATGGAATAATAATCCATAAACACATTTTGACTATTGAGAAACACAAAGCCATTAACTGTATATAAAGTGTAACTAGATAACACCTTTCTAGCTCCAATCAATAAAACTAATAAAGAATCAATGTAAAAATAATTATTTCCAATTGACTTACAAAGTAGAATATTTTCCCCCAGTAACAAAAATGGTGATTCATTAAATCAACAAGAAAACATATGGTATTATAACTATTCAGAGAGAATTCAAGATTTTTTCCCCCTGAGAATTGGTCTTTCAATAGTCATTTCTTTTGTAAGGAATTGAAAAGAGTTTTAAAAGGTTTCTTTTTGTCTTCTTTGACTTTGGTTGTCTTTTTTCCTCCTCTTCTTTAAAGGGGGGGGGGGGGGGGAGGGGTGAGAGGGTATTATGAAATATGGTGATAAAATTGCATGTACAAATTGTCATATCAATAATCTTTTTGGTGGGCATGATCAAGTGTTGAATCAATTAACAAGAGTAATTATTTCCAGCCAACTACAACAAAGGAAAGTGATATAAGAATATAACAACATACCGTTTGCCATAGACTGAGGTTAGTTCTGTTTGAGACACAGCTTGTTCCAGTAACATACCTCCATCCACTATCCATGTTCTTGAGACCTAGTCAACAAACAAGATCGTGAAAGTTTAAGAAAATGAATTATCAGCTAATATCACAAGAAATATACAGTTAAAAACTGAATTATTTCATACTCCTTGTAAATGTGATGTTCTTTGTGATTTTTGTTAGTCAAGAATGAAAGGAAGAATGGTTGAATTAGGGCCTTTGTTAAATACTTCTAGATGTAAGCTTTAATATGTCACATTCTCAAGAAACATACATTTGGGACAAATACATTTTTCATATACTTAACAAAAACTACAAAACTTGGTAAGGGTATGAATAATTTACTTATGTAAACTGTACATGTAGCGACAGAATGACAGTGGAATTATGAATGACCAACAGTCTATAAATTAGTGCTGTAGTCAAACGTTTAACCGTCCAGTATCCGACCGCCCATGGCGGATTCCGTTTTCAATTGGATGGTTTCGTTTTCCCGTTTTTTTTATTTTTTATTTTTTTTTAAATTTTTTTAATTTTTTTTTTTTAAAGTTTCGATTTATGCCCCTCCACCTGGCACTATGCCTGTGTGTTGACTCACCACTCCGAAACTAACACAACACTCCAATTTGTCTGTCATCTTGGTTTGAAAGTAATCTTTGTAATAGATCTCAATATGTAGTTTATAATAATAATTCATCCAATTTTTACAAGGTACTATCACAAGGTACTATCATAGGTCCTCTACTGTTTTTAATTTACATTAATGATCTTACACATTCTTCTAAAAACGACATTGTTACTATTGTTTGTGACAAGTTCACAAGCCCAAATCGGCCCCTTCAACTGCACCTCGCGGTTAAATGAAAGTCCTTCCCGCTTTTTCACACGGACATGGCTTGCTGCCGACAGAGTCGGCATTAAAAAAAAAAAAAAAAAAAAAAAAGATATTTTTTTTTTTTTTTTTTTAATCGTTTAACCGAAAACCGTCCGGTTTTGACTGGCGGTTAAACGGAATTGGAGATATCCGTGATGTTACAGCACTACTATAAATACAGAGCTACAACTGGTGACAAGGCTAACAATTTTGGCAAACAAGAATTTACCAACAAAATTAAAAGATGACTTGATATCATGAAAACTGCCTGGGAACAAGTTTCCAACACTATCAATTTCTTGAAAATAGAAAAGATCTGATAACTGACTTCCCAACAAAATAAAAAGTCATGTTTGTTCTAGTTGATCAGAATTCCTATTTAAATTTTAAATTTCACTGTGAAACATGTGTGATAGAATCAAGGAAAGCATGGAAGTGTATTAAGAGTGGGTAAGATGAATTTTGATCAGATATATCTAAGAACTTACTTGGAATGGGAGTGAGGCAACAAACTTCTCCCCAGCTTCTGTGAAGACAGTGATGCTAGTGGGATGTGTGATGCTGATACCAAGAACATCCTCTTCTAGTTTGTTAAAGGTGAACAAAAAAAGCAACAATCCTATTATTACTTTTGAAATCAGCATAATAATGGGTAAAATGAAGGGGTGGAACTATAGTCAAACCTTCAATAGAGGTCAGCTCGCTTTAAAGGCCACTTTTCTGTAGGGGTCATCTAAAATGCTCTCCTTTAAAGGTACTATGTCCCTTTTGCAGCCAACCTCAAATTCTGTAGAACTTTGCAGGAATTATGAATATGTCATGTATGTCCTATCTGTGAAATTTAAACGTTAGCAGTGTCCTCATATTCAAATTATGCAAGGAAACCCGTTTACTTGCTAGACTTCACTGTCAGACACTATTGAGTGACTGACTGGCTTTTTTTCTTCTTTGGTAATAACATACATGAAAAGAGTTGTAAAGGGTACATGAGCATTTGTCTACATCAATAACCCACTTCTTGTGATGGCCAAGATTAAACTGATTGAATCTTTGCGCAGCATAAAACGTATGACCATTCGGTACAATTGTCTGAAAATCAAGACTATTACTTTTGGGCTCTATAGCCCTAAAGTCGATTTGAAAACTAATAGTCGTTATTTTCCCACTTGAAGACATTTTTAAGCCCCACCTTTTTTAGGGAAGTTCTAAATTAGTATTATCTTTCAAATGCAGTTGGAATTTAACTTTTTCATTTTTTTGGCCTGCAAATGGGACATAGTACCTTTAAGAAAGGAACCAATATACAGTGGCAATCTTTCTGTTTCCCATGGCTGGTCATTATAGAGAGGTTTGACTCTATATATCCTCTATTCTATAACAGTTCAAGTTGACACACATTGCCATTTTAAAGCACATTAAAGGTAATACAAAGTTTTGGTATGGGGTCATCAATTTGGTTCAAATAAACATATTGGAAGCATATACGATCCTACAATATTCAGTGATCGTTGTCGCGGTCGAAATCGACTCTAAAGTTATGAAATTGTAAATAATAAACACTTTATGTTGAATAGCTCCCTCTCAAGGTCAAGATATTAATTAAGCTATAAAACAATGTTTATTGACTAAAATTGACTGATTAGCTATTCTCGTTCGGAAATTATATACCACAACTACATACTCTGAGATTTTCATGGTCGTAGCTATCATTGTACGGCCGTAGGAGCTATTTTAAATTTATCAGAATTTACCGGGAGCACCGGTAAATCTTTACCGGTATATTCAATTTTTCTCGAAAGCAAAAGTGTGTTAGGGGCTAACATTTCTTGTGGTTTTAATACATCCACAGGGGCATCCAAATATATTAAAATTGTAAAGAATCACTATCCACCCATTTTTCAAAATTTCCCAAAACTTTGTAATACCGTTAAGACTTTGATCAAGGTATTAAAGATACATTTTATTCAGTTGTATGACAAACAGGGTCTATCCTCACAGACTAGCTGCAAATAGCGCTACCGATCTTCCTTGATTTCTTGATAATTGATGTGCGGCTTTGTGCATACAAAAGTACAAAACACACAGAGAAAATGAAAAATAGGAAGAAGAAAGAAATGAAAATAGGAAAAAAGACATGTATGCATATTCTCTTTTTTCTTTCTTTATCTTACCTTGTTCATTCTCACCCAGGGTTGACTTGCCTTCATCTGTCGGCTCAAGTCTTTGCATTCGAAACCGACTCCATTCAACCTGTGACATAAAGTAATGGAATATTTTGTCTTGAAATCTTTTCAATCCTCAATCCAACTACATTGGTATCAACCAAATCAAATTCAGAAACCCCTAAGACACCTCTACTACAACAACAGAGTTGATTACAAAGAAAATAATTGGTTTCATTAAAGGCAAACTAAATGAAGAAAGAAAAAAAGGGGTTGGTGAAAAATTGAGAAAAAACCTGTCTAATGGATAGGAAAGTTGTGCTTGATCTCACACAAACATATACACAAAAGTGTTTTCATAAACAAATTATTTTTAATTCTCTTACATCAAGATTGCTGTGAAATTAAGTACAAGTAAAAAAGAAATTAGGGGGGAAACATACTTTTTAAAACCGATTATTGTGTGCATGCAATTAAAACCTTAAATAATATTCAGGATGCATACATGTAAGCAAACAAGCCTGCTGTACTGTTTCTTGGAGAGTGCAGAGCTTGTTAAAAAATTAAAACCTTAAATAATATTCAGGAAGCCTGTAAGCAAACAAACCTGCTGTACTGATTCTTGGAGAGTGAAGGTTTTTTTAACAGAACTTGTCGAGTATCCACATCCCTTGCTCCACACTACAACCCGGTCTTTGAAATAAAGCTCTTCATCACAATCCTCGGCATCGGCACACTCTCTTATCTGCCAAAATTCTTTCTGAAATGAACAACAAAAAAAAAGGATTGCCAGTATTATTTGAAATGACCATCTAAAACTTAATGTCTATATATCATGGACAGTCACTTTACCTAAGGGCCCCCAATCGAGATATATCCTTGAAAGAATGCAATAAATAGAAAATCATGGATGACAATCATTCTTTCACAGTAGTGTAAATGAACCACAGTGTGTGAAGTTGTGAAATGTAAATGTTGCCAATTTTGGCAAAAACGCTTATTATTTTGGCCCTATTCTATTATCCCTCTCCGCATTGCATTCACATCATGGTATAGGTGCTTTGGGGCCTGGGGTCTGCTCGCTTTTTATAAGGGCCGCTATTCATAAAGGATTGCTATGCATTATGTCACGCGTTATGGATAGCAGTCCTTATAGATAGGTGCTTTACCTCTGGGCCCTCTCTAATGGAGACATCCTTGAATGCGGCCAGGGGGACGTCATGGTCAGAGACAATGTCCTTCTGCTGGGGCAAGCTGTCCTGGCCAGGATGATGGCTGGAGATGGAGCGACCAAACGGAACGTAGGCACGAGGCTCACTGGCCGCTATCATGACCTAGGCGAGGAGAAATATGCATGGAAATGTTAGCGTGGAAGTTCACCCTGAAAACAGCTTGGTTTTAATTAAAAAAACAGAAAACGAGACAGAGCAGTGAAAAATATAAATTCATGAAGGTAGATCTAATTAGTTTCTTGAACGAAATGTACAAAAATCTTCTGGAATATTTGGGAATTACAGGCCAACGCCTACATCCTGTGCTTGATGAAGATATTCGTTTGTAATCCAAAACAAATTAAACCGTTTTATCAGCTGATCAGAGGAGAATAGATGCTCCTGCAGCAATATAAATATCATTATCCAAAATTATCATGCAACAAATTAATTTTGGGGATTTTAATTTCTTACAAGTTTCAAAACCCATTTATGGCCATGACTTTAAAAATTAACACACGATATCTGAAGGATATATTTTAGACACCCAGTTAAATGGAGTTTTCACAAGTCTGCAAAAGGGACTTAAGTTTATACTGCCTTCACCAATTATCCCCCTTGGCCTTGCCAATGCCAGGTAGTGCCATAGACCCTACACAAACTTCAGGATGTGGGCCTGAGCAATTATAAGTATTATGATTATACGCTGGAGGCCTTCCCTTTTCTGTTTACATTCATACCTCGTCTTCCAGCTTTCCCTCCAACTCAACAGTCTCACAAGAATTTGAAATAGATAATTCGAGTTTTTTCAATGGTGGAGCTGACATCAACTCTGGAGAAGAAATCTAAATATTGCCGCGTTTGGTCTACAGCCACTTTCCAACTCGCCGTAAGCTATCCTGGATTGTCGCCATCTACGTTCAAGCATTGACATTAGCGTTGTTGATCGAGAAGCGAGCGGTATCAATAAATTACCGGATAGAGGACTTAAAGGTACGTTAATTTAATCTTTTTACCATAATCAAACCATATTAATGAGATCGCATGATATCGAAGTGTGTATGATTACATTTGAAATGCTCTTGATGAATTTGAAAGCTTTCTATTGTCAGTATTTCATGTTTAGGCTCGGTAAGTGTTGTGTTTGCGACCTTCATCTGTTCCACATGTGTATTATTGATGGGGAGGTCCCTCGCTGAAGTGCTCAGTGAGGACGCGATGCCGTCTGAGTGTACAGAACCAATGCAATAATTGCACTGTCTGTGCTTCTGTTTGTTGTGTGAGCGTGGGGGTTCATGCCATCGCCACTGCACAGTGTGAGCTGTGGTCGCTAGCTCAGCTCTGGCGCTAGCTCTAGCTTGCTCCCAAGTGCCAGGCTACTGCAGTTGATATGATTTACAGTGTAGAAGATATGTATAAATTTATTTGTGGGTAACATTAAACAGAATATTTATGTCTACGTGAGAGTGTCCTCTGCGACTGCATGCATGATGAATAATGAACAAAGAAGCACAAACATGACAATAAAAGTGTGTTACTGTTGTTGATGTTTTGATGTAAAAACTGGATTTATTGTCATCCATGCAGACTGTATGATAATGATGGATTACTATTAAGAAAAGGTGTTATAACATTAAGAGTGATTAATTAAGAACTAATAATACGAAGGGGGAGTATTAACGGGTGTTCTGTAGTCTGTAGACTTGTTAAAATTTAAGTGCTTTGAGTTTGAGTGTGACAAAATATGAACATTTCCAATTGTTGTTGAAAGCAAGAAAAGCAGTGAAATATTTTTTTTGTATGAATCTTGCAGTTTTGCACATTCCAACAAATAGATCACAATATATTTGTTCTCATTTTTAAGAAGGAAGTTAACCCTGGAGGTAATTTGGTTGTACTAAAAGCAGAAAAATTTAATCAAGTGTAAGAAAAAATCTGATAGATAATAAGAAAGTTATTGATTTTCAAAATTGTAATCAAATAAACAGTAATTGACATCCTTGTGAAATACCTATTGAGCAACTCCCTAAACCCTGTTTGCTTTGTACTGAAAATTGTATACATTCCATTTCGATGAATGTTTTTCATAGAGAGGGTATCAAGGACACATACAACTTGATCTTCTGAAAACAAAATACTATCTAGACATGTATGAAATTTTGAGTAAAAAAAAATGTCAAGAGATGCTAAAATGATAAATTACTCGGTTGCATTTGATCAAATGAAAGTTTAAAAATCTATCACTTTCTTTTCCGTTCTCTGATTTTCCTCAACCTTTCCTTACTGACCGACTTCCCCAATTTTTATTTTCACTTTTTTTTCAGTAAAAATATTTCCCCCATTATTGGGAGGTTTCTCCATGTACAAAATCAGTTATCATATTAAAAACAATTACCAATTTAAAAGGATCTATGTACATTGTGTAAATGAGTGTGGATCTTACTTTTTAATATTGTTTCTCATTCCATGTTTAGTTTTCCTCAGACTTACCGATACTCGAAATATTTCCTCTAATATTGGCTGAACATTGCTAATCAAGCCAATAAAAGTATCACATGGATTACAGATTTGTAGATTTTTATAGTTAACAGTAACACTTCAGATTTCTTTCTGGATATAAATTTGTTGGAAAAAACACATAAATTTACTCATGACTATGATGATAGCTTGAGATTCTGAAACAGCTCCCTCACTTGGCCATTTCTCTACAAGTGTAATTTGTATGTGAATATTTGGTGTATTATGGCATGTGGACCTACTCGATCTATCCAGGGTAGCTATTCTAAATACACATTTCTTTTCTTGCACTCTTACCGCAGGTTAGAAATGTGTTAATCGTTTTAAAATATATGAGTTAACATGCTTCTGGCTCCAAGCAGATGTTATGAGCTTCTTTTTTCAAGTGCTTGTGATTGGTTGCAGTTTTAATACTACTTGTACATTTTTAGTCAGGAAAGAAGAATTCTTTGTATTTAAGTTTAAGTGAATCTCCCCCAGAATAAAGTAATGTTCGTCATACACTGTATTTGCCATACCTTAAAACTTTATTACATTTTCAGTTTTGAAAGTAGTTAAATTTCAAACAAAGCATTCATGAAATGCTAAACATTTTTAAGCACAAGGAAAGAGGAATCCCCTTTTTCTACATGCTAAATTACAACAATATGAAGTTTAAGAAAGGCCTTAACCATCTTGCAATATAATTTATGCCCCCCACCCTTCCCATCCCTGTTTCCCTGTTCTACCAAACCACACAGTCAGCTAGTAAGCTTTAGACAAGTGCTGTATAAAGTCGGATGAAGCCTAATAGAAATGCATGTTGTAGAATAATACTAAAATCATCCTTATCAGGATAAACAATACTTTTAGATGCATCTTATCAGGCACATTAACTGTGCAAAAGCTTTTTTCTTGGAAGCCTAATTTGCATAAATTAAACAACTAGTTTACGCTAAACCGCAATGATGTAGTCTCAGCTAAACTGTTAAATCTCGCTTTTAGAACAACCAAATGAAATGATTAAAATGTCAAATTGAAGAAGTTGTTCTAACTCATAATTATTGCAGTTGGTTGTTAAACCATGTTTTAATGTGGAAAAACTAAGCAAAACAAATCGCCTTTTTTAATTATTTTTTTTTGTCTGAAAATATTGCACTATTTTTCATTTTTTCTGTCATTTTACCCGATCAATACTTTCGTAAATGTTGAGTCAAATATATCAAAGTTCTCCTCGAAAGATCTTTTCATAATTGTTTATCTCAATTGGAAAAAAATTAAAGGCAATGTCAGCAACGAACCAATGTCGAAACGTTCGCGTAAACGTAGTCCCATCTATAGGGGTACGTGCAGGAGAGTTGTCGTCCCACGTACCGTTATACGTGCAGTACTGTTTGCGCTGGACTCGGTGTGTGTACATGTATGGTCTGACGTCTGCAGCATAGATGGTTTGGACTTTGTAATGTCACGAGTAAACATGCTGATGAAAGTGTAGTCAAACTTTAGGAAAACACTGACTTACATGTAGGCCTATCAATGAATTAGTATGGGTACTGTGAAAATATGGTGGAGTTGCAGGGGATTCAACTACTTATGACTCCTGTATTACACCAAAAGTACTTTTGCCTAAATATGCCTACATGTATGGAAGTGATGACAAAGGTGACTTTTCCATATTATGCAGACAGGATAAGTGTGGCTTTATGCAATATTTACAGGCAAGATCAAGCAATGTCATTATATATGATGCAGTGATACTGATGTTTGTTTAAACATCTTTTATTAACAGTCATGATTATTAACAAAGGTTGTAATGGAATATTATACAATTCTATAAAATAAAACAAAGATATGAAAATACAAAAGATTAACAATGCAGGGCTATTACATGTACGTCACATCATTTATGATAAAATATGTGATACACAAATGTACAATAATATTAATGGACAAGTCTGCTTGGGGGGGGGGGCACAAGGGCGCTCTTAGGGGGTCACAAGGGCGCTATCACGATGTTGAAGTAATATACATATACATGTAGATCAATGCCATTGTGGCTCCAAACAGACGCTGTTGCATTTATGTATAGATTTTTTTAACAATACATGTGACTGATGTGTAAGAATCATCAAAGAAAACAAACAAGTTTTATCTGAACTCTTCATTCATACAAAAGCTTTAGAAGATAAAGGAAAACAATATTTTGATTTCTTGTTTGGATCGGTAGAGTTCAACATTGACCAGGCTAAATACAGTCTAATTATGATCCCTGGTAAATCTTTAAGAAGATAAGATCCTCATGACATGTATACTAGTACCCTTTTCTAACTGCACCGATTTTCATCGGATGCATCCGGACGCATCCGATGAAAGTGGCAGTTAGAAAGCAACAGAGGAGAGAAAGGCGATTAAATAGCCGATGAAAAGAAGACAAATAGGCGATTAAATTCTCCTGCTCAAGAGCAGGAGAAATTCTCATTCTATCGGTGTGACACCGATGGAATGAGAAAAAAGGCGATTAAAACAGCGATTAAAATGGTCAATGGTCGCAGTATACACGCGCTTTATCGTAACCAGCTGTGTTTGTTGACTTATGGTTGAACATGCTGCATGCTAGCTAGATGAAGCGCGGGCTTAATAATTACGCAATAATTCTTCACTTCCGGCATGGGCTCGCCAAAGCGAGGGAATTTCACCGGCAGTTAGAAAGCAACAGGGGGAAAACTGCGGTTTCACCTTTGTTTACATAAGGAAAATTCAATCGGTATTTTCATCGGTGTGACTCCGATAGAGTGCAGTTAGAAAAGGGTATTGGAGTAGGAGTGGATGTATAGACTTTTTTGAAAATGTTCAATTAGGGCTACTTGCAGAGCTGCCAATCAGTACAATTTTATAGCCCATTCTCTTCTGTACAGTATCCTACAAGCATCTCACATCGGCAATTTGGGGATGTTCATTGGTTCATAGAACACACCAGTCATGACTAAATCATGCATATTCAACCAATGATCCATAAAAACATTTCTTCCTGAATGTGGGAACTTATGCAAATTGACAACCCCCCCCCCCCAAAAAAAAAACAAAAAAACTGAATGTTAAAGGTAATACAAAGTTTTGGTATGGGGTCATGAATTTGGTTCAAATGAACATATTGGAAGCATATGCGATCCTACAATTTTCAGTGATCGTTGTCGCGGTTGAAATCGAGTGTAAAGTGATGAAATTGTATGAAATGAAATCTTTATGTTGTATAGCGCCCTCTCAAGGTCAATATATTAATTTAGCTATAAAACCATGTTCTTTGAATAAAATCGACCGATTTGCTATTACCGTTTGGAATATATATATCACAACTATATATTCTGAGATTTTCACGGTCGCAGCTACCATCGTATGGTCGTAGGCGCTATTTGAAATTAATCAAGATTTACCGGGAGCACCGGTAAATATGTATATTCAATTTTTCTCGAAAGCAGAAGTGTTTTAGGGGCTAATTTTTTTAGTGCTTATAATACATCCATAGGGGCATCCAGATATATCAAAATTGTAAAGAATCACTATCCAGCCAATTTTCCAAATTTACCAAAACTTTGTAATACCTTTAAGGTGACAAATTTCTTATCGATCAAAAATTGGATTTTTATTTTGAAAAAAGGATTTTTTGGGGAAAAGAATAGGATTTTAGTTCAGTTTGGGCTAGCCTTTGAACAAGGCCACCTGTCTGATAGACGCCGAGCGACTAAAAAGAGACTAATCGCGAAAGCCCGAGTGAACAACAGAGCGAGAATCACAGCCAGTTAGCCTTTGGTAATGTGGTTTCGATTTCTTATGTTAACCTTTGTTTCCGACTGGAATACTCTACCGAAATGGTAGAACGTTGAAGAGTATCCCAGAAGAAGAAGAAATAGCGTCCAATCACCGAACGTAACCTCACATTACGTCAGCATTAAGTATCCACCACACACACACACACACACACATGGAGTAAACTGTACGTAATTATAGTACAAACATGGACCTACTAACTATGAACTGACGTTCATAGTTCACACACACACTGACGTTCTTACATGAATTGTTTTGATAATGAACGAATCACGAACGAAGCCAACTGGGGGCTAGGGGATGGCCGTTCTAATTGGTCAATAAATCCAATGCTATGAATAATTCATGCGGAGCAGTAATATCCAGATTGCAAAAGGCTCTCGTGGCGGTCGCGCGTTCACCCTGGGTATCTAGACTCATCTCAGCCGCTTAGCCAGAGTCACGAGGCCTTGTCAAAAGGCTAAGTTTGGGCTAGCTCCTCTGTGAGAGGTATTGATCCGCGTAGCAGTCCCCTTTTTAATACAATATTTTTCAGTAAAATACATCTTTTGGGATGAAAGAATACAGTTTTTGAATTCCAGAGGTTGGCATGTCTGCTAAATGTTATCTTGAACCTGGCTTTAGCGTAAGATCTGCAAAATTTGTCTCTAGTGCAATTCCAAAACAAAGATTGCCAGGCAGGAAAAAAAAAAAAATTGCTGCCATGACACAGGAACAAGCCTTATCAGTGACCATAATGATGCTAGGTCTAGAATTTCTGATTTGTTTTCTACTAATTCAGTTAAATCTGACCCTAGGCCTAAAATTACATTGAAAAATTTAAGAAAAGGAACACTAAGACCTCAGATGAACAACATGTAACTTTGTTAAACCTGATTTTGGACAAAAGCCAAGACCCAACGTCAAGTCGAGATGAATATGGACGTCTGTGCTCTAAATGTATTTGATTTAGGAATCGTAGGGTGTTTGTTTCTGACAATGACTGTTGTCAAGTGTGTGTACATTATTCTATTCTATTTTTGTGAATTATTGACATTATCCTTTCTTGCCAAATCAAGAAGGAAGCAGAAATGGTAGAGAAAGATGCATGTAGGTGAAAAATTTAGATACAGTATACCGTGCGTCCCTCCAAAAACTATACACTTTTGAAATGGCTGCCAAATAAAAAATATATAGTTCTTGGGGCAAAGTTTTATATGTATGGAAAGCTCATAAAGTCAACTTTCATATGACACCAAAAAGTCCGAAAATAATTCATGCTTGGGTGAGCACTGCTCACTTTTGTAAAGGGTATGAAAATTAGGTTGCGCAGGAATTAGCCTTCCAATTTGTGAGAGGTAAATCCTTTGGAGCTTTGGGTAACCTGAAGAATAAGTAGCCAACATCTGTGACATTCCTTTTTTCAACAAACTGTATTTGAATATCAATTTACATTATCCCCATCTGGTTATTAAGTTAATCAATGAGATGTTCAACTAATCTTACAATAATCTGAAATGTGGGGTGGAGGTTTTTATTCAAAGTCACAGATGTAAAAAATAGCAGTTTGTAACATGGAAATTACAACATGTATCATCACCCCCAATCTGACTCCCATGAACACACCACTGAGACTACCAGGGAAAGTTACAATGCTACAATAAAAAATGCAATTCCTGTTCACTCATGCATAATGTTTGGTTTTATAAACCATGAAATTCACTCAGCAAATCATGAATGTATCATATCACCCTCAATTTTGTAAGCTCCAAAGGATTTACCTCTCACAAATTGGAAGGCTAATTCCTGCGCAACCTAATTTTCATACAATTTACAAAAAGAACTTTGTTATGTACCTGGCTTATTTTTCTGATTGAGGTTTCATATGAAAGGGCAGAAAATGAACTGTCCGGAAATGTGTAGTTCTCTTTGAAATTCAGATACCATCCGCCAAATTACTTTTTGGTACCCTCTCTTCAAATTGTTTTAATCACTCTTAATTGTTTTTAATCATATGAGTTGCATCAAATGAAAGAGGAGGATATAAGCTTTACAAATATATGTCATTTATTAATTATAATTGTGATTAAGTTGTGATAAAATATAGACAATTCTTGGTTCTGTTTATTCTGGGACGCACTGTATAGCAAACAATGCCTAATCGGTACCCGTTGGTCCCCCATGGCCCCCTTTTCCTTTGTGACTTCAAGCAGGGGGGGGGGGGGGGACATAACTGAGGTAGCTTTTGACCCCTTTGACCCCAAATCAAGTCATGCCACCTCCAAGGGGGTAATCAAGATCAGTTCATTGTGGGCTTTCGGGCGTGTAACATGAACATTTATAATGATCTTTAATCCTAAAATACATTTTGGACATGTACATATTTTTGTACACGGTAGTCTGTACTTTCTCTTTCCACTCTGCATATGCATTATATACAGTACAGTACATGTATGTTTGTTTTAGAATTTTGTTAAATTTTAGTTACTGTAGCATCTGATACTGACTTTACTTTGTACTTTTTTATGATTACCCCTAATAAATAATAAATATTTTTTAAACGATAAAGTCGCTTTATTATTTGATAAACACATATGGAGATGGTCTACATGTGTAATTTAAGAAAGGGGCAGAGCTTTGCATATTTATTGAAATGTTCTTATATTTTCTTAAAGTGTATTATATTTGTTAAAAGTGTATACAGGTAGATATTTTAAATGAACCCACACACTTATGAGGCAAGTCATTAAGTCATTCAATTTATCAATATGAAATGATTTTGATTATACTGTCACATGTGTTTTGGCCAGGTATTTTTGTATGATAAATGCAAATGCCTTGAAAAGCTACTACCTTTAATGAATTTAATTAGAGAAGAAAAAAAAGATCAAACATCATTGTTACATTAAACAATATTTGTTTGGTATGCATGTAAGTACATGTAGTAGTACCAGCATTCTTAATTTCTGAATGAAAATGGAAAATGGAAGTTCCAGTGAGAAGAAGTGAAAATATTAAGTGTCATGCGAGCCTTACAGAGTGCAAACAGTTGTGGACATGTTCGTGCAAGTGCCTGGGAGTATAGAGTCCAATTTGATGCTTTATGATTGGTAAATAAGGATCACTTGATCGTACTTTGGATTAAGAATAATGGGATTTATTTCTGTAATATCTTTGTAACCTCTACATCAATTGTATACCCTGTCTCTTTTAATAACATTATCGCGTATATTTTGTCTGTAACGTGTGATACCTTCCTCGAATTTCCAATATTATTCACATGATTGCATGTGTTTATCAGTTCCGAAGGAGGAACAAGCATTTAATCACTACACAGAATCGTCAGCCTTGAAATTGGCACCAGGCCAATGCATATAGTTAGACTATACCCAGTCATTACGTCAGACGGTCAGGTTCAGACAAGCACAGAGAGTGAGAGAGAGAGAGACTCCTCTGAAATATTGAACTTTGTTATTTGAAATGTGGGCATGTGTGTATAAAAGCCGGTGGGTTGTTGGACTCTAAACATAAGCTGTTAGCCGTGTAGATGCACTGCAGCAGACTTTGAGCTTGTCGCCGTGGCTGCTCACAGCTTTCAATTCGCAGAAGGAAAGATTCTTGCTTTGGGGGTATTTCTCTGTCTCTTTTCTGGAAGGAACGGAGAAGGGATTCCAAAAGCCACCGGTGATTGTATTCGTGGATTATTTCTGTTAATGCCCAGTGAGATTAGTTTCCACATTTGATACGCCATGACTCGTGGTATGTGGCTACGCCGCTCTACAAGCAGAGCCAGGACACCGGTATGTGCAGATGATGTACATGTACCTTCATTTAGTCTAATATGATAATAAATGTTGTGGTTTTCATTGAACATTTTTTTTGTGGGTACCTTTGGTCTAGATATCACTTTGAAAAATTACATACATGTGTACCACATTACATCTAAAAAAATTTTTTTGACCAGTGTACAATTTTGTTATTTACTTAAATCTTCCAATATGTTATTGTTATTTTTTGGGTTAAATAATAATAATGTTAGAATAACAGGAAACACAGTATGCCCCAAGAATTCAGCACAAAAGAGAGAGAGAGAAAGGATCCATACATGTCTTTGTAAATTAAGGCTGTGCACAACAGTGTAATGAGGTACCCGAGTACACTCCCAGGCTTACAGGCGAATACTCGAGTATTCGGACGCCATGTTTTTTTTGAATTTTTTTTGAATTTTTTTGAATTTTTTGGATTTTTTTTTTTTTTTTGGATTTTTTTTTTTTTTTTTTTTTTTTTTTGTTGCCACCACCATACATACCACTGGAGCAGTATCCCAGTTCTGTCGCCGAAAATGCATGCAATTTTACTTCGAGTTGCAGTTGAAGGCGCCGATTTAATAATAATAATAACAGTAAACAATGCTGTTTTAAAAACCAAAGATGGCAGAATAATCCATTTTCCTCCAAGTCCAAGCAGAAATCCAGACATTTGGTCCCAGTTTCTGAGTGGTGAGTTTGACAGTGCTCGAGTTGGGAAACATTTTTACCGACGGCACCATGCCAGCGGCCGCCGCTCACCCAGGCACGGGTAAGCGTCGGCCTGGACAGATTTTTTTTTTTTTCAGATTTTTTTTTTTTTTTTTTTTTTTTTTTTTTTTGCGGCCGAATATTCGGGTACGAGAAATCGTACCCGAGTAGTGGTCAACCGTGCGGGTACTCGAGCATTCGACTACCCTTCACAGCCTTATTGTAAATGTCTGTCCTTTTTGTTTGTATACCTGGATTTGCACAGTTTCATGTTCATAAATTAAGGTGGGAGGGTACCTTTTTTTTTTCTCCCACTCTTTTCTTCTTTCATGAGTTGTAACGTGGACTTTCAAACTCATCTTTTGTGATTGTATCTTTATGGTCGGCACAAAGCCCATAGGAATGTATAGTTACAATGAAATACGTTTTAACTAATAGTGAGCAAGTGTTTCTAGAGATACTGTATATCTAATGCATTTGTAAATGTATGTGTAATGTGCACGTGAACAAGAGTTTTCAGGGGCGTACAATATTTACATTGCAGTACTTTTATCAATACGATGCATACCCTGTATGTGCTTTGTGAAAAATCATTCAAGTGTGTGGATACAATGCAATTTTAGGTGTGATTGTTTGTGTTTGCTCGATCATCACAATTGAAAAGAAAAGAAAGGAAAATTATATCCCCTTTGTTACTTACTGTACACATGTACATCCATTGCATGTTTGATGCTAGGTTTATAGAAATGGAATGAAATGTTTTCCTCTGTTAGATTTATAAAAAAAAAGGAATTTTCTAGATGCACGTATGTATACATGTTATGTACATGTGCACTGTACTTTGCTCATGTTTAAGACCACGTATGCATCGTTTACACTATCCAGGTACTTCATGTATGCAAGGGTACTTATCTTTTTATCAAATTAATGATTGCATTATATCTAAGGGTATGCAAAGTCTGTTTAACAATACTGGGTAAACATATTCTAGACATTGATACACGTTAAGTTTACTATTTGGACGTTGCAAAGTTTATACCTGTTTACCTTTGCCATAAAAGTTCATGTTATAATCCATCTAGTACACTGCACATGTATATGCCCTATGAATGATTATTAATTTGTGCTGGAGTTTTTATCAGTAACGATACATGCATTTTAAGAATATGCATATAGGAATCCCAAATTTTGTGATCTTTGCCTTGTGTAACTGCTGTTTTTTTATTCATTTATTTAATCCTTGAAATTGTTATTATTGTTGTACTCATAAATGATAATGATACATTATTTTTATTGATATTTTTAGTATTATTATTATTAGTAGTATTGTTGTTGCTTGTGTTGTTTGTACATGTACTGTATGTACATGTAATCTGCAAATTCTGAAAGACGTTTTATGATCCATAATTTATATCATCAGTGATTAGAAAGTAGAAACCACATCAATATTCACAGCTGATCATAAATGTATTTATAGAAGATACGAGAAGCTGGACAATAACATGTAAATTATTATTTTTAAAATGTCAGGTTTTGGTTTCGCTTAAAGCTGAGAGTGTGTATTGTACAAAGTGAACTGTTTTATTATCATGCATGCACCTGTATAAAAATAGAGCTGCACAATTACACTTTAAAAAAAAAAATCTACTAAAATTATCTTTCTTTTTGCAGAAGAGGAGGAAGATGGCTGACGACCAAGAAGCAAGTACTAGTAGTGCTGCTCCTCCAAAGGTATTTTCTTTTTCATAAATAGATCTTGAATATTTTGCTTTTTTTTTAAATAAACAAATTCATGTAGAAATTGTTTGAGCCATGATATTTTGTATCCAAACCTACGGGAAATTTGGCAAGGTCATGAAATACATGGTCTACATTTGTATAAAGGACAACACTTTCATGTAGGGAAAAAGAGATGCCATGAGGAATCTATGAGACCAAGTTTGCTGTAATTAATGCCTGTTAGTTTCTTGTCATCTGCACAAATCAGCATCAAAGTCAGACTGATTTTGATATCATTTATACAATTAAATTAAATTACCTATCACCAACAGAAGAGATGACATAGCTTGGAACTAATGCCCATGTGCTGCAATAGCTTTCAGTAGACTATATATTTTTGTCAAATTTTACATTGTGATTTTATCATACCTCCAACACTATTTTCGACCAAAAAACAAAAGAAAAGAAAAGAAAAGAGAGGTATAAAATCAGCGTTTGAGAGGAGAGAAGAATAAGGGGCTAATTAGAGAGACCTTGTCTTCTTCACCCATCATGTAGTGAGTGGCTGATGTTCATCTGATTGGGTATGCACTTTAATTAGTCTGCATGGAGCACTTAAAGCACTCATGTCTACTAGCAGGACAGAAGGGTTCCATGATCATGTTTGTACAATGTCATCATGCCAGGGTCGACTATCATTAAAATTAAGACTTCATGTACATTAGCTCAAAATGATGATGATCGTGCTGGATTTATAATGCTTACAATGAATGAATTATGTCTTGTGCACTACAGTATGTGCATCAAAATAAAGAAATTTGGATATAGTTTTCTACATTAGGTCTGTTTCGACAAAGACTTTGAGTCAGAATCTGTGTATGTTTCTACCTGTAGTGTATATTTGTTCACAAAGCTAGATATTCATATAGCACTTGGTGCTATTGATGATTGTGGACATTAACTTTCTTAAAACAGATTTATTATAGAAGAAGATAAATCCAAAGTAGAATATTGAAGGATCAGTTTCAATCTGTTCAAGTACATTTATTATGGCTGCATTTCTCATAGTTGCTTGTTTTTATTAGACGATTTTCAATTACATGTACATGTACACCATTATCAAAGGTCAAATTCAAAGACATATGCAGTGTGCATGTACCATTCTGAATATCCTTACATTTTTTTTCTCAATTCTTCTTTTGTGATCACCAGAAGCGCTCCTCCCCGACCAAGTCCGAAAGTCCGCAGCGCAGTAGCCCCAATGTGAAGCGTAAGCGCACGCAAGCGGACCGCTACCAGTCCGATGTGGTGGAGGCCTTCTCCAAGCCCATCAAGACTAGGACCCCTGCATCAGCCAAGAAAGAGCTCTACTTTGGAAAGGGCGCCTATCTAGCTGTCAGAAGCGAAGGTATGTATGTCAACGGACAGAGAACAAGTTTTTACCTTTCATGATTCTTCATGAAGGCATTTCTTTGACATTTTTATGCGTGCATGTAAAAGTATTTTACTTGACTGGATAGCTGAAGTTTGATGTAGAACAAACGGTAAGGGAATTAAATGAATATAATAAAGAATGGGGGTAGAATCTTATGGAATAAAGAAAACATTTTGTTTATGCCTCCGCCCACAGAAGGTGGTGCCGGAGTCAATATGTATTCGGGTTGTTCCGTCCGTCCGTCCGTCCATCTGTCCCGCTTTCTCGTTATCGCGATATCTCAAGAACATTTGAGGTATGAACTTCAAACTTGGCGATAGTGTACATGATCATAGATAGATGATCTGAGTAGATTTTGGAGTTAGTAGGTCGAGGGTCAGAGGTCATAAAGATCGATTTCCATGAAATATCAGTTATAGCCCTATTATTGCGATATCTCAAGAACTTTTTAAACATCAACTTAAAACTTAGTATTGCAAGCATGACCATAGTGAGACGATATGATCAGATTTTGGGATACGAAGGTCAAGGGTCATGCCTCCATTGTTTCATATTGTTAATCATGCAGTAATATGGTTGTCATGTACTAAAAGACATGAACAAATTTAGCAAAATTTTAAACTACATAATGCCCTCAATATTACATCTCCATCTCCATGTGCACAGGTGGTTACTTCTTATGCCAATCCTTGAAGATCGTCTACGATGTCAGCCGCAAGCTGGCCATCCAATGGCTTGAGGAGACCAAGCCGGGCATCTACAAGATGTCCTTCCTTGACTTTGTGGACCGAGACAGCGTCCTGACCCAGGTCCAGCTCAGGCCGGCTGGAGAGAAGGGACTCAAGAAGCTGCCAGATGCTGAGATCACCAGGATTGATGAGATCGTCAATATCTCGGTCAAGAAAGAGAAAGGACAACTCACTGAAGCCGACGGTAGGTCATCTTTTGATTTTGTTTCTCCTAGTTTTTACTAGATATTATTAAAGATTAGCTATGTTGCTGATTATTTTCTCTATAAACTCCCTGTGGTAGACATTTTTGCTTGCATATGATTATACATGTATGAATAAAAACTGCTACATTTAAATGTAGGATTACCAGTGATTCTTTTATAATTTTTGTAAATATTTTCTAATGTCCCTTTATTGATGAAGATTTAACAACAAATGAGACATGATAGCCCAGATATGCCAACACTAATATGAAACCATTGCACCCTTTCAGGTCGTGCCTCTCTAGATGAACTCTCGGAGCAGATTGCTAACTCTAAAGGGAGGAAGAAAAAAGATGTGACCACCACCACCCCAACCAGACCCAAACAGACCCCCAACCGCAGGAGGAAGGTTCCAACCAAGACCAGAACAATCGCTTCCAAGATTCTCAAGAGTGCCAGGGATAGATCTACTGGGAAGAAAAAGGCTGCTGCAACAGGTAACATTTTCTTTATTGATGATTATAGAAGTGTCGTGGTATAGTGGTTTGTGCACTTGACTCTCAGTCCAAGAGTTGTGGGTTTGAATACCAACCGGACACTAACGTCTTTTGGCGAGGCTTTAATCCTGAATTGCCACTCTCCACCCAGGTGTAAATGGATATCTGGCAGTGGCTGGGTTAATAATAATTGCACAGCTCTCAGGAAGAACAGCATTGATGTAAAAAAAAAAATTATCATTATTATTATACTCTTAATGCTTTACATTGTTACATAGATATATACAATATTTGATGATTGACAAAAATGTATTGTGTAATACCCCAGTCACATCAAAATTTACATTCCCCCAAAATGGCCATGAAGATGTTGATGCAGAGTCAGTTTGGCAGTATGGCTGAGGTGTTAAAGCTACAGAGTTTGTATTGATGATTGACATGTGTTTGTTGATTGGATTAACGCTTCAACTTGTCAAAAACTTTTCACATTTTTGTGATTTTGCTAATGATTTCTCTCTCAAATATTTATCCCTCAGCAGCAAAGAAAAAAGCTGTCCCCAAGGGCAGAGCTGCAAAGAAAAAGGAGGAAAAGGTCAGCAAAGGACGGGTCAAGTTAGACCCCAACAGGAAACTTGTCCCCAACACCAAGATAGAACTGGTCAACAAAGATCCCATGTTTGAGGTCAAGTAAGTATACATTAGAAGTCTGGTCTGAATTTAAAAGAATCAAAATTATTTTTGTGGTGCAGGACTTATATAATGACAACTAGAATCCTTTATTTTCACTATATCTATGACCTTTATCAACATGAGTTGCATCAATTCAGAATTTAGAACGTAAACGTAGGGTCAACTGTGTTTCATGTAATCCTTGACATTCTTAAAACTGGTTTATTTTCACAGAAATGAGAACAGCATGCCTGAAGTGTCCAAGGTGGTCCAGTGCAAACGCGCCATCCGAGCTGTCCTCACCAACGACATGCAACTCCTCAAGCAGCTCCTGACAGACACCAAGCGAGTGCCTTCGGTCTTCCTTCAGAGAAGTGTGGCTGTGCAGGAGACTGCTCTAGGATATGCCATCAAGGTAATGGTGCTGGACCCTGTTTCATAAAACTTGATATCAATAACAAGTTAAAAGCTACTATTATAAGCTACTGATACCATGGCATCTGATTGGCCGAGAGCAAATTTGTTATGAAACAGGCCCCTGGTTGTTAGTTCTTCTTGTGTCTGCTGCTTTTCTATGCCCCCAAGCTACTGTAGAATTCATTTAATTGTCTATCCTGTAGCATTTTCTTGTATGTGGTTGTAGCTTCAGGTAATTAAAAGGCACAACTGAATTCTGTCAAGGACATGGTCTGGTGAGGATCAGTCCCAAACATCTTTGATGCAGCTGTTAGTTTAGATTTCTCATTATTTTGTAATTTCCATTGATTGAATTGTAAAGATGTTCAAGTGCTCCATTCCATGTAAAGTTCATAACATAGTTTATAGGCATAGCTGTGTCATGTTGTGAGCTCCATCAATATCCTCTGCAGAATTAAAGAAACATAGCAGTGCCAATTTTACTTTTGAAAATATATTCTAAGATTGTAATTCCTTTTATGGAACAACTATCCTGCTTATTGTTTTTAAAAAAAATCATTGTCATTCCTCTGCAGGCTAACAGTCAACCATTCATTCGGGCATTCCTGACTGAGCTGAAGAATAATCCAAATCGTTGTGAGATGCCTGTTCACAGTCTTCGAAAGGAAAACACTGGCAGGTGAGTTTGTAGATGGAGCAGTCAAAGATCAGGATAAATGAATAAAAGTTTGATTATCTGTTTGGACTTGAATAAAGTGATGGAAGGTAAATGTCCATTTACAATGGTTGTGTAACACATGCTTTGGTCAAAATTTCTCTGGTTCAATTTCCTACGTTAACTTAATTTCTAAATTCAGCTGTATACCAACACAATTGCAGATGTTAGATCACCTTTAGATTCTTTAGATTTGAACATGTGCAACTCACTTAAAACCTATCTGCACTAGTTTGTCACTGACGGTGGTTATCTCATCAAATCAGCTCTCAATTATCATACGAAAAGGGAACCATGGGGGACTAACGGTCACCGATTAGGCATCGTTTGCTATATAGAAGGTGCAAGTAGCTATGAGTAGTGCAGTGGGGCTTTAAAGGTAAATACCAGTTATGGTCATGCGATTGCATTGTGAAAGAAACGTTGTGGAATCGATCAGAAAAGGTTGATCATCTAGCATCTAGCATCTGTAAGGTTCTGGAATCATCAAAATGATAAGAAATTTGGCCCATTCTTCGTAAAGTTACAAGCACTATACACAGAAAGATGTATATGGGACTACCCTATATCTCTCACAGTCCATGAGAGAAACAAATTTACCAAATATATGAATTAGTAGGCGGTTTCCCGGCAAATTTTTTATCATCATGTATTAGTCAAAACATATTCTTTCACATGATTGGTAATGAGAGCTTCCATTTCATTTTTTGAAATTGGGGCGTTTCCAATACTGGCCTTTACCTTTAACAGTTCACATCATTCATTAAATTATTTGAATATACTGTGGTGGAGAGCTTCTTAGTTACAATTGATTCTTCATCTAGGTTTGTAAGTTCACCTTTGTAAATTGTATTATTAACTTTTGTTCCTGCTTTAGTTGGAAGGGAGTCAAGTGGTCATTTTCACATCTATATATTGATGCACAGGATATATGCAAGATATAGTTTCATTTATTTTTGCAGCATATTGGATAATATGAATTTTGTCCTCTCTCCTCTTCCTCCCTCTTTCTCTCTACTAGTTACAACTACATGAGTCTTGGGCATGCCGTACGGGCCATCAATGTATCACGAGGAGGACGAGAGGGACAGGATGCATTCCTCAAGGTAAATAAATACTCCAAATATACTAACATCTAATCTTCATTTGATCCCTGTCTGCACTAGTTTGGTCAGGGGGATTAGACCTCCCTGCAAGGGCATTGGCAGGTGGTTATCTCATCAAATCAGCTGTCAATTAACATCAGAAAAAGGGGATCATGGGGGACCAACAGGCACCGATTAGGCATTGTTTGCTATATAGAGGGCGCAAGTAGCTATAAGTAGTGCAGTGGGGCTTTACAGGGAAATCTAACCTTGATAGCAAACAGCAACTCTAAAAAAAGCGAGAGAAGCAGACCGTGAAAGGTTGACTGAAATCTGACAAAAATAAGAAAGTTATGACATTTTGGAAGTTGTAATCACTTCGCGTATGGGAACTTCAAATTGGTCGAATCGGTAATATCACTGTAGTGAGTGCCGGACTACTTTTCGTATTTGTTCCAACATACAAAATGACTAACATGTCATATTTAAAAAAAACATGTTTGACTCAGGATGGTTTTTCTTTTTAGAGGACCTTCAATGATATAGTTTGAGTAGTGCTGCAAGGGTGAAAGCACTGGCGAAAAAAAGAGGTATAAGTGATAATTTTTACACTATAAATGGGAGAGTTGTCCGTCACTGAATCACAATTCACTGACAAAATTGCAAATTTGAGAATTCACATAGTTGTAGTGATCTAATATTTCAAACACTGAAATGTCAGTGTGACCAGCAGCAGGCTGCAAAAGAACAAACATTTTTTTTCTTCAGATTTCGTAACTGTTTTGTTTTGAATGTTGCTCTTGGAATATCACTCTTAATGAATTGAATGATGTACAACTAAATTCAGTTGGGTTGATTTAGCAAGAAAAATTACAAAGTTTTGGATGGAATGCATTTCTATTGCAGTGCACATCCATTGTCCATACATCCATTTTTACTCCACCAGGCAAACAACAAAATTTACTGAACATGATATTGTTCCTACTTAATTATTATCATTGTTCTGATTCTCTTTCTCCCTCTCTCCCTCCTCTCTCTTTCTCTCTCTCTCTCTCTCTCTCTGTCGCTATCTCTCCCTTCTCTCTTTCTCTCTGTCACTTGCTCTTATACATTACAGGACAGCTTAGCCAGAAATGAAAGCGATTCAAGCATTGCTCATAAACTGGTTGATTGCGATGTCACTCTTGCCACAATGGATCTTATATGTAAAGAGAGGCAGGGTGTGAAGGTAAGTAGTCATGGAGATCTAAAATCATGATATCAAAATATCTATGATGTAATAATATGTACCGTAAATCTTCGTGTATAAGGCGCACCTGTGTATAAGGGGCACCCGTTTGTTTTGTTGTTGTTGTTGTTTTGTTGCCGAAAACCCACGCGGGGAAGGACCTTCATTCAACATTGAGGTGCAGTTAAAGGCGCTGATTTGTGCTTGTAAACTTGTCACAAATAATAATATTAACAATGTCGTTTTTAAAAGAATGTGTAAGATCATTAAAGGTAATACAAAGTTTTGGGAAATTTTGAACTTTGGGTGGATAGTGAACTTTGGGTGGATAGTGATTTTATACAATTTTGATATATTTGGATGCCCCTGTGGATGTATTAAAAGCACTAGAAAATTTAGCTAAAACATTTCTGCTTTCGAGAAAAATTGAATATAAAATTTTACCGGTGCTCCCGGTAAATTTTGATGAATTTCAAATAGCGCCTATACGGCCGTGCAATGGTAGCTGCGACCATGAAAATCTCAGAATACGGGAATAGCTAATCAGTCGATTTTAGTCAAGAAACATTGTTTCATAGCTTAATTAATATCTTGACCTTGAGAGGGAGCTATACAACATGACGAGTTTATTATTTACAATTTCATAAATTAAGACTCGATTTCAACCGCGACAACGATCACTGAATATTGTAGGATCGCATATACTTCCAATATGTTCATTTGAACCAAATTCATAACCCCATACCAAAACTTTGTATTACCTTTAATGTAAATTAAAAACAATAGAGTACCTAGGTCCTAGGATAGAACCTTTTGGTACACCATTTGTTATATAAACAAAATTGAGGAATTATTATTATAAACTACATATTGAGATCTATTGGAAAGATTACTTTCAAACCAAGATGACAGACAAATGTTAGTGTTGCTGTAGTTTCCGAGTGATGAGTCAACACACTGATTACTGAGCTGGGAGACATTGCCAGGCATAGCGCCATAAATCGAAACTAAAAATTAAAAAAATAAAAATTAAAAAACTTTTTTCTGTACCTGTGTATAAGGCGCACCCCCGACTTTCAATTTTTTTCGGCGGCAAAAAAGTGCGCCTTATACACAGAGATTGACGGTACTCATTTGGTAAGTTAAAGAGAAGGTTGAGATACGGGAAGAGGTGAAAAATAATCTGTGATCGTTATCAATGTAATATGCAAGTGTGGAAGAACATCAGATAAAAGTGTTCCCTGAAAAGCATGGCTCTACAAATACCTTAAGATTCTAAATGTGGCATATAACATCATAAATATCGGGACAGATTTTTATGCCACATTTCCGTGTAGTCCCATATATACATCTTTCTGTGTACAGTGCTTGTATCTTAACTTAGACTGGGCCAAATTTCAGTACACACCGATACTTATATCCTAGATGATTAACCTTTTTTGATCGATTCCACAACGTTTCTTTCACAATGCAATCGCATGACCAGAACCCAACTGTATCTTTAAAGTTGAAACTCTAAGCAAATAAATGTCCCTTAATTTGTTACCTACGGCAAGTATATGTTATTTTTAAGTTTTTCAATTACTTAGTATATCACAAAAAAATTCTGTCTACTCGAAATCCTCAATTGAAATGTTGAAAATATCCGCCTCTCTTTGCATAGAAAATCAGTCACGGCGCTGGTCTACTATTTATGACCTCACGTCCGGGAGAGAGTATATTCACGTACCCGGATGTTCCATAGCAAACGTGTGCAGAGTGATACGATTTTCTGCATATTTTTGTTTCAAAGGCTGAAAAGTCTAATAAATCATAATTCTATGTACAATTCTTTACCTTCCCCTAGTACTTCATAGTATTAATATCAATTCCCCGTTTAAAAATTATGACATATACATGCCAACGATGTGCTATTAGTCGATATTTTCACCATGTAATTTTTGTTTTGGTGTTGAAATCGGCCCAGGCACGGAGTGAACAGTAGCTGTCTACCCATGCACAGTTCATTACCATACACTACAGCGATCGATCTCCCGATGGTTTCTTCTTCCTTTTTCCCATGTCTTTCGCCTTCCTAATTGGCCCTGAAGATCCTTCATCTACCAATTCTGACACCGGTAGTCAGGAGCAAGTCTTCGGTTGTTTTTCTTAGCTGGCAACGTCGCTTTCATTCTCTTGCAATTGCCGATAAACATATAACTATAGCGCACGTACGTTCCATCACAAGCAAGCAGCGCCTAGAGCAGCGGCTTGGTCTTACCTCCCGATTCTGCTCGCTTCACGAACGTTCATGCAAGAGAGCCGCATCACTCGCCAAAATATTATAGAGGAAGCGCGCTTGCATGATCTCGTTCAAGTTTGATATTTTACCACATAAAATGTTTAACTGGTACTGTATCCTTTTTTGAGGCAGTCATATCTATGATAATTACTATCATAGTTCTAGACCTATTCGTTTTACAAAACTGCTCCTGTACCTTATCTGATGACAATATAATGCATCCGCCTATTCATACGTGCACGATTTAACTTTAATTCCTAAGCAGTAAACTCGTCTTAAATCTCTAGTAAATAGGTGAATATGAGGATATAAAAAGAAATCAGCGACTGGAAAATGTTGCTTCGTTATTCTTCATTCAAATGAAAACAGAAAATCCATCAAATATACTCCTTAACAACAACAAATCTAAGCTCTGACAGGGTAGCATTTACGTAGGGATATCACTGCCATTCACTCTCACTGAGCCCATGACTCCCGTTCGTGACGTCACGGATAGAGGCCCGACTCTACGTGCACTTCCGGGTTTCAGACTTAGATATTTTGGTAGAGTTTACTCGAATAAATTCATTATTCTAAACTTGTTTTGTCGGGTGGACACCATTTGGTGTTATTATGGGGGTTAAAAGCTTTCTATTTATGTAATTATCTCAGTATTTGGGATTGTCTTAGAGTATCAACTTTAAAGGGATAGTTGAGTTCTGTTACAGAGGGCGCTACACAAAATATTTTTTTTGGTGAGATAATGAAAAACTGAGTGTCAAATTTGAAAGAACATACAATTTATATGACAAAATCATCTTTGTTTGATCAAAATCGGTTCAGAGGCGGCTGAAATATCCATAAATATAACCATTTCTAAGATTTGTGTACCATCACAAATATCAGATAATTTGAACCAGCCATTGAAAAACAAAATAGCGCCTTATACGTTTTATTCGAGCCAATGCCGATGTTGGTTATAATACGCACAACCAGCCGGTCCATGTATTGTTAATATTAATCAATTCATTAATTAACGGTCACCATATTTTTGCAAAGTAGAGCTGAATTGGTATGATCGTATTGGCTAAATTTCACACATTTTGGAGTCTAAAATTACCTTTATAGCAATTTTAGGTCCTAAAAGGGCACTACATATGTCTTAAATAAGAATAAGTGCAATAACCATGCAATTTGAAGGCATTTGCGGTCTGAAACAAGAACTCAACTATTCCTTTAAGTGTCTCCTATATCACCTTAATTATTATATCTTGACTGATTGGTTTCATTTGCAAAAACAAGTGTAGCTGCAGGTTTGTTTGCTTGTTTTTTAAATATTTCTTATAGATTTGGTTAATTACGATAAATGTGATGTTTTTAACCATTTCACCCTCATTTTTGAAACCACAGGATGTTATAGGGGGTCAACTGCAGAAGCTGGTTGGAAGAGGAAACAGGAAGGTTGCCGGGGAACTCTTCAAACGTCATGATGAAGAAGGTGGATACGGCTTCAATAGAATGCATGGAGAGGTGAGAAGATGTTGCACAATATTCTGGTTGATGATGCTTCATATTGAAGACTAACACAAAGCTTAGTCAATTCCCCTCTTGTAGTAGTACTGGTTATTTTACCTAACCGCTAAGAAAGCATGAATGCTTGTAATACCCTTTTCACATCTACCAAATATTGCTTAACCCCGGGAAATAGGTGGGGCTAAGGGGGCTCTTAGCCCCACCAATTCCTTCCTTAGCCCCACCAATTACCCGGGGTAATTTTAGCCGGCTTTCTGTTCACATTACGTTTTGCCAAAGTGGGCTAACCCCACAAATAGTACGGGACTATCTGGCCCGGCAAAATAGCAGGGTTAGCCGGGCAATTGTGGTGCTAAGCTGCGTAGTGTGAATCCGAACCGGGCTAAGGAGAAGCGGGGCTAAGCAACAGCCAATCACAGACAGCGTGGTCGTGTGGTCGTGAATTTGCATTTATCGCGCGCTATGCATGCAGTTCACGTTACGCATGCATGCAGTTCACGTTACGCATGCATGCTCTCTGTATTGACGTTTAGTCTTTTACGAGGCAGAGGTCATTATGAAAAAATCTTTATTATAAAATTGATTTTAAAAAATAGTGAAAGAACATGTAGCTCATAATTTTTTATTGCATTTATCATTATCAGTCATATTTACGTAGGTAAATTTATCAAGTGAATTGGATGAAAAATGGGTAATTGATTTGTATCGGTAAAATAATAAAGGGAAAACGCTTTGCGTAAGGCTGGATAACACAACACGAGCGAGCTAAAATTATTACGTACCGTACTGTATATTGTTGGTCTTTTTACCACAAGCAAAGAGTTCGTTGACCGATATTGATTATAGTTCAATTCCGATCGATCGGAATTGAATTTATATTTATATTGAATTTAGCGCGCGGGTTTTTCCCCTTCATTTAGTCGAAAGGCGCATGCGCGGTAGCAAAAGCATTAATATTCATGAGCTATCGAATAGTCCGGGGCTAAGGCGAACGTAGTGTGAATCGAGTGAAATTTCTTAACCCCGGCTAAGCACATAGTCCGGGGTTAAGAAAATAGATGTGAACAGCAAAAAAAATAGTATGGGGTTAAGGATAGTATGGGGTTAAGGATAGTCCGGGGTTAAGAAAAATAGATGTGAAAAGGGTATAAGTAAGCAACCAGAGGACCGACGGCTTTAGGGCCTCTCTCCGAGAGAGGCCCTGGACCTTATTTTAGTTAGGGTCTGGACTCTGTTCATAAAAACAGAGTAATGCAATATATGCCGAGTAATTGTGACCCATGTAAAAGTCATCTGTGTATGACTGGAATTACAGAGCTGCCAACCATTCCGTTTTTGCCGGAATTACTCCGTTTTTTCCTCCTAATTAAGGTATTACGTTTTTTCTTTATAAAATACGTTTTTTTTAATCGGTTTCCTGATTTTTTTGATTTTTTCCCGATTTTTTTTTCTTCTTCCCGATTTAAAAAAAAAAGAAAATCCAGATTTTTTAAAAATAATTTAATTATTTTTTTTACCACATTTTTCTCTTCTTCCCAAATTTTATCCTTATTTTCTCTATTCTTCCCTGTTTTGCCTTATTTTTTCCCCAATTTTTCCCAATTTTCTTACTCGTAAGGGGGGAATGTTGTTATATGCCATTTTTTCCCCGCGAATCCTCTTCTTTTTTTATTACTCAATGGGGGTGTGGTTAAGGCGAAAACAAAAAATTTTTTTTTTTAGTGCTCACTATCACCCCTGAATTATGTAGGTACATGATACAGTGTTGATATGTTTCATTGTAAGACACATCAAGATTAGATATTTAAAATGCATTAGTCTCTTCTCACTAAATGAATATGATGATCTTAAAGGGGCTGTAGCAATATACGCGAAACCGAAGCGTGAGGAGAACTTCGGTCTGTTTCGTGTATGCTAGCGCGCTGGCCCAGTTAATCAAGTGCATTCTTTTACGTGCAGTTGTCCAAAAGAAGACGTAGATGGCGTCAACCAGTATTTCCCATGCTACAGCCCCTTTAATACTGCTCCTCTGTGCTTCTTCAACATGTTTTTCTTCTTAACTTCATTTTGTTCTTATGTGTAGGTGCTGCTGTGTGACAAACCAGAAGAGCTGACACCATTCAAGGCAGTCTCTGTCAAGAAAAAACCATATACATGTGACAGGGTAAGATGAGAATGAAACTTGACCCATGACCTCAGACCTTTGACCCATGACCTTAGGCTCTTGACCCATGACCTAAGGCCCTTGACCTTCATATTTGAAGCTCATGTGATGATATTCCCTACCGATGTCGTACCCAAAAATAAAATATACCAAAGAAATTTAGGAGGTTGTGATTATGGAGAAGAGACTACAATCTATCCAAATTAAAATTAAAAAAACCGAAGACCTATTTTTTTCCACAGAGCTATTTTTGTCTTTTTCTAATGTTTATTTAGATTGTAAGCACTATGGTACTTCGTAGTGACTAGCGCAGTATAAATGACCACTATTATTATTATTACTATGATCCTCTGTTGGTCTTTTGGTCTTTAGTTGTAGCTCATTATTCTTTTTTTTTAATTATTCATGTTCATTCAAATCATAAATGTAAACATGAAAGGCCTTAGGAAGCCATATAACAACATAAAAACATGAAACTAAATAATACAATACGAATGTATGGTTTGTGTGGCATGGCCTAAGTAATGACTTTTCCGTCTATCGAAAGCTTACTATATCAGACATGCCAACCGTTCCGATTTTAACGGAACTGTTCCGTTTTTGAAGTTTTTATAGCCCTAAAAAACGGAACGTTCCGATTTTGGGGAATTTGGCTTTCCATACATAGCATTGACTACACTGGATAGGCACTTTCACGCACATGGTCCGTCCGCCGCCATCTTGTTTAATTCCGAAACAACACGGCCGCCGTTATTACTGTTTTGATACTAGTGTGCGGTCGTGCATTTTGGGGGGAGCATGGTGGTAGATGATCGTGCGCGCGGCGCCCGCAATACCCATTCAAAGTATAGTAGCGAAGACTTCGGTGATTCAGTGGGCACATTGCAAGTGCGATATACGGTGTGTTGTTGTTCATGAACGCCGGGCCTAGCGGCCTGGGCTGGAGTGTCTGTGGTACTGGTGAACGTGAGTGTACGTGTGCGTGTGTAGGATACGAGTTCTGCCGTTTGACTGTGGATTCGAATTTGCCATTCGACGCTTGAACGAGGTGTTTTCTTCCTGAATATTATCATGGATTCACTCAAAAGAGCGAGTACCCAAGGAGGAGATCCTTTGACTGGAAACAGATTTTTAAAAAAACGTTTTTATGCACATCTTTATTTTGGACTTAAAAATGGTAGGTTCGAAATGCAGTAAGAGTGATTGGGTGTTTGTGTACGTTTTGCGCGAAAATTATGCTGCGGTGTCTTGCATTCCGGAAAGACCCCCATTTGTTACGGACAAATATGGTAAATGTTACTGACAGCCATCATATAGGGTTGGCATCTCTGATAATGTATACTGCATTTATTGTCGGCAAGATCTAAAGATCAGTGGTGGAGTCTTGTTCTGCTGACATTGATTTTGACAACCTCATTTACATGTAGCTCAATGACAATGAGTTACAATAATTTTGGATTGTTGACTGTTGAATACCATTATTGCCAGTCTCATTTTATGCATAGATCTATGTCATGTATAATTATTTAAAAAGTAACTAGACTTAAATGCATCACTCTGCATGAGTGGCTAATTAAATCTATGTCTATTATCTGCTCTGCCTCTGCCAAGGATAAATTAAAATGTGGAATTCACTTCAATCACTTTTTTGTTTGGTATGACACAAAAATTACCCATAAACTTGGGTTGAATTTTAGGGGAAATGGTCCCTAAAATAGGCTCAGATTGCACCAGAGAGCATCTGGAAACCCAGAGCTTCCAGGGCCCTAAAGCGGGCCCTGGACCCCGGCTAAAAGGACTTCGCGCTTCGCACTCGTGATGTGCGCTTTGCGCACATAGTGTACAGATTTCTGATTTTCAAATGTTGGCATGTATGCTATATGCTTGGTTTGAGGAAAGCAAACAATATTCCTTGGATAGGATGTCAAATGGAGGCTCCGTGTAGAGGAGAGTCACCACCTTTGCACGTTAAGAACCCACTGCACTATTTGTATCACCTGCACCCAATCAGTTATACCGGGATGACAGACCCAAGGGTTACAGTGATTCAGTTCGCTTTTTCAAATACTTAATAATAATAATATGCGATGATTTCTTATATTTCTCTGCCCCTACAGATTATGCCAATCCATTGCGCTGCCATCAACCCTAACCCTAAGATCCTGGAGAAGCTGCTTAGTGCTGTGCCAGAGTTGAACCTTGCTGATACAAAGGGTAGGAAGATCATCCACTATGCTGCTGCCTGTACAGGGTCTGGACCTCTAGAACTTCTCATTCAGAGGTTAGTACTATATTGAAAAATTCGTAGTCTTGTGTCACTTTATAAGTTTTTAGGGGATGGGGATATCATACCTGCCAACCCTTCCGAATAATACAGAATATTCAGATTTTCTGGATTTTTTTTTTTTAGGACCTAAAAATTTGGAATATTCAGATTTTTCAAAATACTGTTTTTTTGCTAAAGCCAAATTAGACTTGTTTTATCATGTTCCGCGATTTGAGAGTTCACGTATTGCATGCGTTGAATAGCTGCATGATCAAGCAGCGAATTTGTACAGATTTACTGCGTATTGCCAGTTATACTGCCGCTGCATGTGCGAACGCCTGTTAAGGGTACAGATTTCTTATTTTGGAAGGCATACCGTGCCAGAAATTCCTAATTCTTATTTTCAAATGTTGGCAGGTATGGGATATTGATAGATCTCACTGCCGAGAGAGAGAGAGTAATTTAGCTATCAACTATGATAAGATTATGGTTAGAGCTGCTTGATGCAGCACCAGAGATGAACCTTGCCAATATGAAGGGCAAGATGATCATCCACTATGCTGCCGCCTGCACAGGGTCTGGACCTCGAGAACTCTGCCTTCAGAAGTTGATACCTATTCTATGCCATCATATTTTGTCATTATTGTTATGTGTCTCATTTCACTTCTTAAGGGACTGGGCTATTTAAATGTTTAACATCTATTAAAACTAAAATGTTGAAACACCCAGCAATGTTTTGGAGCAACGCAATCAGGGACTGTGAATCCCAAACTTCTCCTATGGATCAAACACTATACCTTACCCTTATTTTACCCCTAAACCTAATCTAAAACCCAATTGCAACCCTCATTGTAAGAAACAAAGCCCATGGCAAAAGTTCCCACAGCAAATGCCATATTAACTTTTTTGCTAATGATGCTCTCATTATTCTACAAATGTAAGACCACTCGGTACTTCTTTGTATGTTCTAACACAACCAGGTCGGCGTTTGCAGACGATACAGACAACCAAGGGAACACACCTCTCATGGTTGCAGCTTCGCTCAACAGAACACAGAACATTGAGGTCCTTGTGAAGAAACTCAAAGGAGGTAAGTGTTAATTCTAGGTATCACAAGCGTATGCCTGTTAGTGTGAATGACTTTCGTGATTCAAAATAGTCTGTTGCCTTGAAATGTAACGTTTATGAACAACCCTGTGATATATTTTCACCCTTGGACTAATTATCCCAAGGTTTATGCTGTAGCCCTTTTATATTTGCTCATCCATTCTCTTGATAGCTGTAAACTGATTTGTTAAACCTGCTTTAAACTTAACATACATTTTATTTTTTGCTTAAGTGCGCCTCAAGATTTTATGTGGATTTGGTGCCTTAAAAGCTGATTTGTTATTTATATATTCATAGTTCACCTTTGAACTATCAACTTCTATAATTATCCTTTTTATTCAGATGAAAAGGGTGGAGTATTCCGTAAGAACACATTTGGTCAGACTCCCCTTCATTATGCTGCAGAGAAAGGACATAACGTGAGTATATATATGGGTAAATTGTCAAATGGTCGCTTAGAAAATATCTCTGTAGTAGGGTCCTATTCCTATGAACAAATCGTAGGAGATATGGAGTCACATCAAAATGTAAATACACTATATTGGTGAAAATAGGTGGAAAGCTGATGTTGAATTCATATATCCATGTTCTACGAAGTGGTACCAACGTATGAAACTGGAATGCTGAATGTACTTCAGGCAGAACTGTGATGAAATAAACCAGCCAGTTATTGGCTCGCTATCGTTCGTATGTGTGGCGGCCAACTTTACAGGGATGCTGGTTGAAAGCCAGTTTCCTGTGTCATCATTAAGTTTTTTTACGCCTTTTAATGGATATTTGAAACTGCCTACTTTTCATATGTATCCACGTTTAATGCTGAATTTTCATCTATTTATTTAACAATCTTTTATTCTCGCATTCTATTATTATTATTTGATTGTTGTCTTTTAATCATTAAAAAGAGAAAGAAAGAAATATTAAACCGTCAAAATCTTTATTAGCAATGAAGAATGTCTAGGGCATTAGTGGCTTTGACTTCCATGATGTTCACTCTGATTTTCATCTTTCATCTGTTTGGTCGTTAGGATGCCGTACGGGCACTCCTCAAGCATGGCGCAAACCTCCAAGCACCCTTATCAGCTGGCAAGAACAAACTCACCCCATTCATGATAGCGTGTGAACGAGGTCACATCCAGACTGTTAAGATCATGGCTGACCACGGGGCCATACTTGACCAGAGGGGTAAGTCATTTATAATCTGCAAACATTGCAAATGTATTTTACCTACAGTATTCTTGTAAATATTATTACATAAAGTGAGAACAGAGAGTTTCCATGTGAGAGTACATCGAAGTAGAGAGCTGTTTTCAAATATAACTGTGTTGACTTGTTTTGAGAATCTTTGTCACTTATTTGTTTGGTCCCATATATATATATGTTTCAGTAGGGTTTTTGTATAAAATAGGATATTCTGATGGTCGTAACACACAGTACACAATTATGCAAATTGAACATCACAATGTACCATTTACAGGCTTGATAAAAACCCGATTTAAATCTGTTTCCCGTTTTTTTTTATTTTTCCTGATTTTTTCCAGATTTTTTTTCTTCCCGATTTAAAAAAAAAAATATATATTTTAATTTTTTTTTTTTTTAACTTTTTTTTTTACCAGATCTTTTTTCTTCTTCCCTCTTTTATCCTGATTTTTACAATTTTCAGATAAACTGAAGCGGACAGCTCTGATGCTGGCTGCCATGAATGGGCACGTCCCCGTCGCTGCATTCCTGCTCCGTAAAGGATGTGACCCCAATGCCAGTGACTCGTCAGGGAATACCCCTCTCCACTACTCCTCTGCCTATGGCTGGTGGTTTGTACTCCGGCTGCTCCTCTCCGCCAGTGCAGACCCTAACGCACTCAACGATTGGAAAGTGAGTTCAGTCAAATAAACTTGGGCCATTCACTTGATTGATTGAGTGATGGATTTTAATGATAAGCATGTTATTGAAGGGGGAAAAAAAAGGGTTTTGCTGGAAGTATGCTTCAGGAGATTTAACTCTTTCAAGGAAATTGGAGGATATATGGTCTAAGCTTTTTAAGCTTTGACACGCTGAGCTCTGACACACTGAACCTGCCAACTGTCCTGATTTAATCAGAATATTCTGATTTTCTGAATTTTTAGGACCTAAAATTTTGGAATATTCTGATTTTTCAAAATTCTGAATGACCAATTTTTGTTTTAAATTTTTGTTTAAATCTTTTTTTAAAGCCATATTTGGTTTGTTTAACCATGTGCTGCGATATGAGATTTGAGATTTGTGTATTGCGTGCGTTGAATGGCTGCACTATCAAGCAGCGAATTTGTATTCACTTTTTAGTACAGATTTACCACGTATTGTCAATTACGCTGCCACTGCATACATGGCCATGGTAAGGCCGTGCTATGGCCTGTTAAGGGTACAGATTTCTTATCTTCAAATGTTGGCAGGTATGTGAATGCCTTCAAACCTGGATTAGATTGTTTCCTAGATGATTGCTCCATCCACAAGGCCATACTGCCTCTTCAAATTTCCTTCAAATATTAAAATGTGTACTTTTATATGAAATAATGAAGATAGTGAATTATAAGAAGACTCATTACAGCAAATCATTCCACTGCTTGAGTAAATATATTTCCGGCTGATCTTAAATTGTTTATTCCATGCTTTGAAATATCTATGACCTGACTTGACCTGTATTGTACTATACGCAACTGAACTGAACCAAAGTGACCTGACTTGACCTGTATTGTACCACACGCAACTGAACTGAACCAAAGTGACCTGACTTAACCTGTATTGTACCACACGCAACTTAACTGAACCAAACTGACCTGACTTGACCTGTATTGTACCACACGCCACTGAACTGAACCAAACTGATCTGACTTGACCTGTATTGTACCACACGCCACTGAACTGAACCAAAGTGACCTGACTTGACCTGTATTGCACCACACGCAACTGAACTGAACCAAACTGACCTGACTTGACCTGTATTGTACCACACGCAACTTAACTGAACCAAACTGACCTGACTTGACCTGTATTGTACCACACGCCACTGAACTGAACCAGACTGATCTGACTTGACCTGTATTGTACCACACGCCACTGAACTGAACCAAAGTGACCTGACTTGACCTGTATTGTACCACACGCAACTGAACTGAACCAAAGTGACCTGACTTGACCTGTATTGTACCACAAGCCACTGAACTGAACCAAAGTGACCTGACTTGACCTGTATTGTACCACACGCAACTGAACTGAACCAAACTGATCTGACAATTGCTTTGTCCATCCTGTTGGAAGGTACCACCCCTGGCCATTGCCTTCATGAAGGGTCACGTTGGATGTGCTGATCTTCTCTTGGAAGACTCCAATGCCGATGTGAACTTCCGCGATGCAGACGGCTGGACGATCGTGATGCTGACCGTGAGCCAGCTGACCCCAGAGATGTGGGAGCAGCTCAAGTACCTGGTGGAGGAGAAGAACGCAAGTGTGACCCTCAAGGATGCCAATGATTGGACAGCTGTAAGAATATCTCTTTCTATTTCCCCCTGGCATGTGTAGTTCTCGCCCATTTTTTTTTAGTTCTCCCTTTTTTTTATGTAGAGGTGTCGTGGTCGAGTGGATACGTCGCCGGACTGTCGATCACAAGGTCCGCGGTTCGAGTCCCGCCGCGGCACTCGTGTCCTTTGGCAAGACATTGATCTACATTTGCCACACTCAACCCAGGTGATGTAAATGGGTACCTGGTAGGAATTAATTTCTTGAAATGCTGGAGCGCTGTAATGCCAGCTAGGCTAAAGCCGGGGTAATAATAAATGCGCCTCGGAATAGAATTTCTAGATAGATGGCGCTATAGAAATGCCTATTATTAGTATTATTATTATTATTAATGACACTGTCAGGCTTTCCAATTTCATTTTCAGGTGGTACGACTATGTTAAATGGGTGAGAGTGGTTATTTGTTATAATGCATTTGAATACTGAAACTTGATCTACCGGTACTCTTATTTATGTCTATGGACATCCAGAGCTGCCATCCATTCCGTTTTTCCCGGAATTATTCTGTTTTTTAATCCCAATGACGTGTGTTTTTCACAAAATACGTTTTTTTTTTTTTTTTTTTTTTTTTTTTTTTTTTTACATACCGCACGTCAAACAACTGCCCTAATATGTTATTTTGATCACAAATTCAATAGAAAACTAAGGTTGAAACATAGTTGAAGAGAAAAGTATTCTCAAAAAGAAGCATTGGAATTGTGTCGCGCGTTTTGTTTTAATGAATTCCTTTTTTTTGCTTGAAATTCCTTTTTTTTGCCATCATGATTCCTTTTTTTGGTCGCACAAGGTTGGCAGCTCTGGACATCTGATGTAGTCTTTTATGTGACCTGTTTTGAAAACGAATAACCCTCAGTTTGTCAGGATTAATGTTTATTACTTATTGGGGAATATCATTTATAAAAAATGTTGAAGTATAAGTGAATGCATGAATTAAAAGTATTGTATCCTATGTGATAAGCAAAAAAACAAAAAAGTTCAAGAATGGAACAATCAACAAAGAAGTGGGACTTGAATACATGTCTGATCAGTTATTTTTCTGTTTTCTCATTTTATTTTTCCCGTAGCTTCATCATCTGGCTGCTGCACAGTTCCACGAGGTCAGTATTGCCACCTATAAAACAATGTATTTTGAATAATTGACAAGAAATGAGATTTTTTTTTCTTCTATGGAGCTTTTTTTTGTGTATATGAAAATCCACAGTGACCACAAGATATTCTGTATGATTAGAAAAGTTAAGATCGTGAAGTTGAAGTGAGTGAGAGAGAGAGAGAGAGAGAGAGAGTGTGAGTTAAGAATTAAATAAAAAGGGTAAAAGTGTACAGAGAAAATTAATAGGAGCATTAAAGAACTTCATTTCTACTGAAGAAAAATTCTCTAATATTTCTTTGCCTCTTTTCCTTCCACCTGTTTATCATCATCCAGGGTAACGCTGCCAAGCGGGATGAGAGGAAGAAAATCAGTATCGACATGGCAACCTTCCTCATCTCCAAAGGATGTGATATCCATGCCAAGACGGCTGATGGAGAAACAGCCCTTGATATTGCAATCAAAAGGGTAAATTGAAATGACAAGAAGAAGTCTCATTTTTTTTTTGGGGGGGGGGGGGGGAGGGGGAGGGGGGGTGGGGATCAAATAAGACTTGAAGATAAATTAAGATTGTGGATGGGTGTTAGAAGATATATATCTTTGGTTACTACAGTTGTTGTTGTTGTGGTTGTTTTCTTTTCATTGATTTTTGTTTGTTTACTAACAATGTTTACTAGGAATTTTTAATGAACTACGTTTTAAAATGGTAGAAAATTTCTGTAGATTTATAAACTGGCTGTTGCAAAGGAACTTTATATATATATATTTTAAAATCTTTAATAACCACCAAGTTTTTATTATTAGGTTTAGATTTAACATGTCCAGGGCCCTGTCTTACAAAGAGTTGCGATAGATCCAAATCAATCAAAAGTCCTCCAATCAGTCGCAAGTTTGCAGTCTCCTATCTAGTGCTGTAGTCAAACGTTTAACCGTCCGGTATTCGACCGCCCATGGCGGATTCCGTTTTCAATTGGACGGTTTCGTTTTCCCGTTTTTTTTATTTTTTTATTTTTTTTAAATTTTTTTTTAATAATTTTTTTTTTTAAGTTTCGATTTATGCCCCACCACCTGGCACTATGCCTGGCAATGTCTCCCAGCTCAGTAATCTGTGTGTTGACTCACCACTCCGAAACTAAAACAACACTCCAATTTGTCTGTCATCTTGGTTTGAAAGTAATCTTTGTAATACTAATAGATCTCAATATGTAGTTTATAATAATAATTCATCCAACTTTTACACACGGCGTACCACAAGGTTCTATCCTAGGTCCTCTACTGTTTTTAATTTACATTAATGATCTTACACATTATTCTAAAAACGACATTGTTACTATTATTTGTGACAAGTTCACAAGCACAAATCGGCGCCTTCAGATGCACCTCGCAGTTAAATGAAAGTCCTTCCCCCTTTTCACACGGACCTGGCTTGCTGCCGACAGAGTCTGTCAAAAAAAAAAAAAAAAAATTTTTTTTTTTTTTTAAATTTTTTTTATCGTTTAACCGAAAACCGACTGGCGGGCCCAGAGCTGAGTGTAAAAAAAAAAGATTCTGTATCCCAACTTTTCTTGATTTCTGAAATTCCTTTTATTTGTCATTCAGAATCAAATCAATGCTGAGATGGTGAAGTTCTTGCTGGAGAAAGGCAGCAAGCTGACCAATTTCACCAATGATAAGAATGAGAACCTTCTACATCTGATGGCCCAACGCTGCACCGGCAGTGATCAGCTTGAACTCTTAAACATTGTGGTGGACAACGTAAGTATCTTAATTTGGACCATGCCACTGTTGTTATGAAAGTATAAATCGAGGGTTCAGTGACCCAAAGACGTCACTCCACATTTTGCCAAAATGACTTTTTGATATCAAAATGTTCAGAAAAATGTGGGCTTTCAACCAAACATCCCATTGAAGTCAATGGCTAGTGACCGCTTTCTCTACAATTGGCCAAAATGGAGTTACGTCTTTGTGTCACTGACCCCTCAAAATCATCTATCAAGAGTTAAATGTTGAGTTTGATTTGTTGTTTGCATAGAATATCTTCCTGGGGAAACAACATCTCTACAATACATGTAAATGTTACCGTTTTAGTAAAAAAAAATGATTTAAAGATTCTAAGTCCAACATACGATAGACTACTGATGTTTCAGGTGGGATTAGCAGGTTATGGCAATATAGGGATTAGAGGCTACATGTATGTATTTTAATAGAGAGTCACATTTATGAAAAAGTACACTACTTTTTTGTTTCACTCATCTTGATTTGACTCATGCTGCTCTTATTGAAAACTGGTTAACATTCTGGGTGGTGAATTAAATAATTTTCTTCACAATGCTTTCATCCCAAATACATCAATGTTTAAGTCATTTTCATTCATTTGCTTGCATACCCTTAACTTTTCCAGATGAAAAATGTATCTTCTACTGAGGACAAACTTGCAAATGACACCGACGCACAGACCCCAGCAGCAGCAGCCCAGCCCAATGCTTTCATCAAGCAGCTTGCCAAAGCCAGAGACTCGTCAGGTTACACTCCACTCCTCAGATGGACAGTGACTTACGTCAATGCTAGGGTATGATAATGATTACGATTTATACTGATGATATTAAATATGATTGTCATTATTATCCCCTCGCCGACGAAGTCGGAGGGGATATAGAAACACTGCCATCCGTCCTTCCTTTCTTCCGTGTGTGCGTCTGTCCGTGTGTGCGTCCGTCCGTAACAAATTTGGTTTCCGATCGATAACTTCAGTAATGTTTGACGGATTTTAATGAAATTTGATATAAAGGTACATGATATCAAAATACAGGCTAAGCTCGATTGTGGAGTATGTAGGTCGAAGGTCATAGCTCATTAAATATGCGAACAAATACACATCTGGTTTCCGATTGATAACTTTAGTAATGTTTGACGGATTTTAATGAAATTTGATATGAAGGTACATGGTATCAAAACACAGCCTAAGTTCAATTCCCGAGAATGTAGGTCATAGCTCATTAAATATGCGAATCTGGTTTTCGATCCATAACTTTAGTATTGTTTGACGGATTTTAATGAAATTTGATATGAAGGTTCATGGTATCAAAGCACAGCCTATGTTCAATTTCAGAGTATGTAGGTCAAAGGTCATAGCTCATTAAATATGCGAATCTGGTTTCTATTCGATAACTTGAGTAATGTTTGACGAATTTTAATGAAATTTAATATGAAGGTACATGGTATCAAAATACATGTACAGCCTAAGTTCGATTTCTGAGTATGTAGGTCAAAGGTGAAAGGTCATAGCTCATTAAATATGCAAAAACACCTAATTATATATGTGAAAATGTGGTTAACTTCCTTGCCTAGTAATATAATAGTATAGTCCAATTGAGGTAACTTGTTCTGATGTATATAGGCCATTTGTACCCTGCGAGGGGATGCTACGCTTTGCGTTGACTTGTTATTATGCTGATGGTAGTGGTGGTGGTGGTAATGGTGGTAGTAGTGATGATGGCAATAATGGTGATGGTGCTGGTGATTGGGATGATGGTGACGATGATGATGATCAACAATATGATTTTGGTGATAGTGATGTTGAAAAGTGGTATCAATTGTAGATTCACCAGATTTTATCATAAATTTCATTGGAAGTGTTTTGATAGAATTTGAAAAAAATTACATCACAGTTCATCTAGTATGATGGAAAGAAACGGTAGCTATCTGTGCTGTTCATTCAGTCACTTGGAGGAAATGGACTTTGCCTATACGTTTGTTTGTCACTTTGGAAGAAGCCACTAAATCAATTTTCTACTATTTACATTCTTCATTTATCAGAATAAAGAGCAACTTGAAAGAGGCAGAGCCTTCTTAAAGGTAAGAAAAAAACTCCTAACTGCAGTACTCTCTCTGTTTTCATGGTTGTTTAAATCCCATGTACACATCACCATGTCATTGTTTAAGGGATACACAGTGCTTTTTTATGTACATGTTTGAACATTCATGTGTCATCATTGTTGATTAAAAATATATCAACAAAAGCAAAGGAATTATGATTAAATGGAACTCTTCAACTATTATGCATATAAAGAATGAATGTTAATGTGTTGACTAAACAATGGAAATTAGTAGTTACATATAATTTATTCATTTCATAAAAACATTTTTAATTGCCTTTTTTTTTTTTAACTGAAAAACATACCTCTTTCTAATAAGCAAGAAATAAGGGGATATTTTTTTTTCTAGCACAAACAACAATCTTACTTTCTAAATATTTTATGAGGTTAAGGTTGTAATGATTTCATATATTTTTGTTCCTTGCAGCTTTTGCTTGAACTCTCTGATTCAGACATCAATGCCAGAATACTAACAATAGAAAACAGAAAGGATGTTCATGGTATGTACATGTAAATGTAGCTAGTATGATCTTTCCTACAAGTTCTGGAGATCACCACTGGTTTTAATCTTCCTGCTTATCATTTTAACAAAAATGTCATGCTCAAATCTTGTTGAAAGTGTGTAATTGTTGCAGTAAAGATTTCAATCCGTTTGTGTGTAATTGTCGTTGTAGCCGATTGTTGCTTCACTCTCAAGAGGATGGGGGGGGGGCAAATTTTCAATATGTAATAACGTACAGGACAGTAAACATGCCTCTAAGAATTTTGCCCTATTTCATGAAATGAATTTAATTGTTAAATTCAGATTTTTTTTTATGGAAATGGTATGTTATGTGAACTTGACTACAAATCGTTTGCAAGCTGTTACGTTGCAAGATCTAGTAGTACTTAAGCGCATATTGTATTTACAAATGTATTTTAGTTGCATGTCTCAAATGGCAATATTCATCACAAAAAAGTCACAAATTAGCTCGTTTTCTATTCTTACAAAATAATATACAGCTGAGAAGACTGTGATTCACCTGCTGTGTGACATTATGGAGGGGCAAGGGGATACCCCATTCCCGGCCCTAGACATTATCCTTTCCTACAAACCTGACATCAACGTACGGAATAAAGAAGGACGTACACCTCTCCTCCAGGCTCTAAAGATAGGCAGAATCGAGCTTGTACAGAAACTTGTAAGTCCTCAAATTAGCAGCATCTGATGAAACTAATTTTTTTGGGGAGACTCTACCTTTTTTGCATGGTGAAGAAATTTGAAAGCTCTGCTTAGATTATTCATTAATATATTTATGTTTCACTTATTCAGGGAGGAGAAACCTGTTATATCTCCAATGGTCACTGAATCAAATTAATCTTTTTTTGATACAACCAATAACTTTAAGACATACAGTATATATGTTTATGGTTGTTACCAAACATTGCACAAAGTCAGCCAAAACATTAATACTATAACAGAGTTAGTCCGAAGGTCACATGATAGATTTTGCATTGATTATATGAAATTGTATCATAATCACTCAACTAATGTATGTGCTAAAAGGCAGTAAAACTTAGTGTTTATGCTGCTATGAAGGTCACAAGATATTAATACATGTACCTAGGCACATAGACATCATAATCTTAATTCTGCATGTTATATGAATTCCCTTTTTACTATTCAATATTGTCAATACTAGTTGTTATATTTGTTTATGCCAGGTGAAAGAAGGAGCAGATGTTAATCTGAAATCCCAGGAGAAAGATAATGACAAATTGGCCACGCCCCTGAATCTTGCCTTAAGGTAAGGTTACATACAAACATGATGAAAGTGACAGGTGGAATGTTTCTCATGCCCATAATACATGCATGTACCTAGAATGCCTGAATACCACCATCTGATTAGTTTGAGACGTCAGCTACAAGCTACAAGCTACAATCAAAATATTTCACATACTCATGGCCAATCAGGGTCTGGGCTTTAGATGCGAATTGTTATTGCTATTGAATTTCTTTTTAACCTTATGCTGGCTAATTTGAAATTCTGAGGACCTTTTCTTGTTTATCCAAAAATGATGAGTTGAGTTATTAATTTTTAGTACTACACCCCCTCCCCTTATTGAGTATGATTTACCCTGGGTACGCATACAAACGAAGAAAAGAAAAGAGAGGAACACTTCAAACAAGTTTTTCTAAATAATACACTCCATGTACTATTTGTATCTGGCTTTCAAATATTGTATGCCTAAAGAATCTGTGTACGATAAATGTATCTCTTTTTGTAACCAATTTTAGGATTCCTGGTACATTACGGCACTTTGAATTATATTACAGGCAATTTGTTGTTTTGATGCCTTGGTCATGTATTTGCTTCCTATTTTGTATGTTTATGAATGTATTTTTCTTTTGTATGTTTTGCTTTGATATGGCTCAAAAGATTCAAATTCAATTCCAATATATCTGTCTTTGCAGGGATGGTTATTTTGATTTGGTAGATATCCTAGCCAACGCGTCCACTGTGAATACACCCAATGAACCCAACAAGCTCACACCTCTTCACTATGTTGCCATGTCACAACGCAGTAAGTAGCCATTTTTTTTATCCCCTCATTGGTTTAGTATTGTGCGTAAATGATAAAGATGATCAGATGATTCTGATTATAGATTGTTTGTTTTTTCAAAGGAGAAGGAGGAGAACAGAAATTAAAAAGCATGAATTCAAGAAGACTACTCAAAGGAAATGAATTATTTGTTGAATGACAAAATAGATCAGTAAAATGTCGGTTTATCTGCTCATGGTTGAATTATTGGTCAGCGATACAAGTTTTACTGTTGGGAAAATTATGTATGACTGCTTCTCAGTTAATAAACAGAGAGCGATTTCTTCTCCTTCGAATAAACAAATATGATTTGATTTGATTTGATTTGATTTGATTTGATTTGATTTATTGGTTTCTGCATCTTTTTTCTTTTTTTCATCATACATTTTCATGAACATAATATGGTTTGATACAATATTTTAAGTGTATATAATTTTATACAGATAATAAACGAATTTAAACAAATATATTGAATGCATAATTAACATACATTAGATGCAGGAGGGCTACAGAAATAAGCAAAGTAGCTTGACGTGCCCGCAGCCCTCAACTTAGATACAACAATAACAAATACAAATAGAAAAGAGTGACTTGCAAAGATGATGTGTTACAGGCATGAATCTAATTCAAATACTACATTCATGTATAGTGTGATGGTCATGAAATGCTGTAAAACTCACCACATAAGAGACCTTATCCCCAACAAAAAGTGTTAAAGCACCACTGCACTAGTTTGGCCAGGAGGGATTAGACCTCCCTGCATGGTCACTGGTCACTGACAAGTGGTTATCTCATCAAAGCAGCTCTCAATTAACATCAGGCAAAGGGGGACCATGGGGGACCAATGGTCACCGATTAGGCATTGTTTGCTATATAGAGAGGGCGCAAGCAGCTATAAGTAGTGCAGTGGGGCTTTAAAAGAACACTTTGTCACACTCTTCCTACCCCTCCTGCAGATAATAGCCTGGTGATCTGTCAGGTCATGAAGAAGCTGCTGGACAAGGGAGCTAAGATCCAAGCCAGAGACTGGAAGGGTAGGACACCCCTGCACTACGCATGTAAGACCTACATCGACGACAGGGATCCAAGCACCGATGCCCTGGAGCTCCTCCTAGACAACAAGGCTGATGTCTTTGCAGAAGACAAGGAAGGAAGACTGCCACTACACTACCTCTTCTTCAATCTGGATAAGTACGTATACTGATCATTGATAGCTGTATATTTAAAGCCTGTCTGTACTAATTTGGCCAGGAGGGATTAGACCACCCAGCGTGGTCACTGACAGGTGGCTATCTCATCAACCCAGCTCTCAATTAACATAAGAAAAAGAGGATCATGGGGGACCAACGGGCACTGCTTAGACATTGTTTTCTATATAGAGGGAGCAAGTAGCTACAAGTAGTACAGTGAGGCTGTAAAGGGTTGTACAACACAGGTCCAGACAACAATTGCTCCACTGTAAATTAATAGTTCCATTTGCATTCACAACTTTAATCCTAGAAATAACATTTTGTGTAACATAAATCTCTACTCTTTTCTAACTTTCTGGAATTACAGATGTTAATTATTTGTTGTGTGAAATATAGATTGCCTCGTGGTCAGCCAAACACAAGAAATGCTTCAAATGGAAAGTCTGTCTTATATATGATAAAATTGAAACAATGCTGAGCTTTACTATTTTTTTTTAACCCTTACCCTTACCTTACCAGTCTCATTTATATTTAGTTTTGCTCTCTTTCAAAGCAAACTAATTGGTTGGATATATTTGTACTGTAATTTGATAGTGGAAAATGTAGCTTTCGTTAGTACATCTATGGCAAGTAGCCATACTGCAAAAGTATATATAATGTAAAATAATCAACCAATGCATTCATTCATACAATCAATCTTTGATCAGAAGTACCCTTCAAATATGGAACGGTGTGAATCGGTGTTAAAAAAAAATTGATTACCAGCCATCTTTTCTTTTTCCAGTGCCAACGACAACTCAGAAATTGATCCCATTGAGGCGGCGAGTCTGCTGAAAGATTCAATGGGGAAAAAGAAGATAGGACACCCAGACAAGCAAGGTCAGACACCTATCCATGCTGCAGCACTCCGTGGGGCTATCATCTCACTCATGGATCTTGCCGATGTAAGTCGTACTGCCAGTAGGACTGTAGATCACAAGGAATGAAGGGTTACTTAGGTGGTGCATTTGTATTTCATGAGAAACCTTAAAGTTACTCTTGATTTTCATGATTAGTTATGGGTAAATAAATCTGTACTCCAAGGTATAAAAATCTTTTGTCCAACTTTCAATATGGTAGTTGATCAATGGATCGGACTAACATGAAATGAGTAGAAGGCATTGATATATCATTCATGGAATTATAACTTTGGAATTGTAACACAGTATCACCGTATTGAGCTACTTGTTATGCAATGGCAGATCCTAAGATCATTTCATCTCTTTTTTTGTTGGCAGTGTGTTAGCAGCACGGACATGAAAGACTCTGTCGGAAACACTCCACTCTCCATGGCATGTATGGGAGAGCACATCAGGTGAGATACATCTCTTCCATAACTCCTTTTCTGATGGAACAAAAGCCATCATGAATATGCTTTCCAGAGTCAGTATTCTCATATTGATATTGTATGTTTTCATTATCACAATGGGTAAAGAACATCTTCTATATATTTAGACTTTGCATTATGACCTAATTTTACCCTGCTTTGCTTTTCAGAAAGAGAATTCAATTCCTGGTCCATTATTATGCAGTAACAAAAATACACATCTCTATGTAATGTAATGTGATATATACCATGTATGTTGTGGTTTATTGTGAATATGTCATCATCTTCTTCTCAAGGCATCCATATTTCCATCCATATTTCCATCCATATTACAATGTATTTTTCTGTGTATTGCTCTATTGTGGTAGAGATACTTTTTTAACACGAATGATTTTGTCTCACTTTCCCTTGTGCAGTGTGGTTATCTTTCTCCTGCAGCAAGGAGCCAACATCTCGGCTACCGTGACCCCCCTCGAGCCCCTCAAAGACGAAGAGGTGGAGAAGGCCAGGAAAAAGAAAGAGGAAGAGGAGGAGAAGAAGAAGGAGCACTTCTGGGTGTGGAAGCCACTCCAAGATAAGAGGAAGGGCAAGAAGGAGATGCCAACCATCGCAGAGACCCTCTTCAGGAGGGTGGTGAAGAATGGATGGCAGGGGATTCTCTTCCTGCTCATGGGCAGACTGGAGAAGTTCAAGGTTCCTTACATCACACCTATCAAGGTAGGCCAACACTCCTCCATGTCTGTACAAGACATTGATCTACATTTGCCACACTCAACCCAGGTGATGTAAATGGGTACCTGGCAGGAATTAATTCCTTGGTTTGCTAGAGCGCCATAATGCCAGCCGTGCTAAAGCCAGGGTTATAATCTCCCTTTGCGCCTCAGAATAGTTTACTAGATCGATGGCGCATTACAAATGCTGTAGTATTATTATTGTTATTACATCCATTCCTCTGGGTTAGATCTCCAGTGATTGTATGTTATATAAACACAAATGTACCGTGCATTTTTAATGTTGAATACAATAAGCAGGGAACTATTCAGGGCACTTTAACAAAAAATATTGATATCAATTAAAAGCAATCACCATACTTAACCTATACGTAAGACATTGTGATATTGCTGTTGAACGAACTTTTTGGAAGACAGGCTCCAAGGTCCTGTCTTAGTACAGAGTTGCAATCAATTTTGAGTTTCTATTGATTTGAGTTTACTGCAGTTGTTTGTAAGACAGTGCCCAGATCATTGTAATATTTGAATGAAAACTGCAAGTCATCGTATTTACAAATGACTAATTGAAGGGTAGGCAAATTAAGCATATGCTTTCTGTTTCTTGTTTGATTTTAGGCAGCGATTGAGGAGCACAGGTTTCAGATGGCCCTGAACCTGGTCTCCAAGTCTAGGGGACACAAAGTGGATGGTTTAGCTGCTAAGCAACAGAACCTCCTCCACATCCTGGCCATGCAGCCTATGGCTAAGCTGTGCACCAAGGTAAGAGATAAGGTCGGGAAGGTCCTTCGGGTAATGATGGAAAGGTCGTTGATCTTTGATGGTTAGGGTTGGCATGTTGGTGTGTATAAATTCATAAGTTTGCTGTTTTCACCAGATGGGTAGTCCTCCAAAGTTTGGATTTGAAAGGGGATAGGGAAAGAAAGAGAGTGAGAGAGAGGTATTCTTTTGGTTTCGTCCTTTCGTGGATAGGGAATGTTAATTTCCTGATTAATAAGCAAAGCAAGTTGAAGAATTTGAGTCAATTAGGTTCCTAAATTACGCCCAGTATTCCACATATGTATTTGTTTGTGCAATTTTTCTCCACTTATTTTCATCAATTTAACTGTACAATAAAACTTTATTGCTAGAGGTTGAAGATTAGCTTTAGGAATATTAACAATTTTAATGACCTGTCATTGATCAGTGCAGATTGACATCAGCTTTTTGATGACAAATTTCAAACATATTTTCACACTAATATAAAAATCTGATTGTACATAATATGCTAATTTGCAAATAGAACTCCATCTTTATGATTTCATTTATAATCAATTCTATGCCTTATCTTGTCATATAATCCCAGAAATTTATTCATATTCATCTTTACACCAGGTTGCAGAGAAGCTCTTTTCAAAGGGAGTAGGTCTAAGCTACGACCAGTTCAAATGCACACCTCTAACATATGCCGTCCTTTCCGAAAACCTTGAGGTTGCAAAGTTCTTGTGGGGTAAGTTTCTTTAGAATAAACATTTTATTCCAAGAACAGCAACCTTCTTTGATGCTACCAATTGAATCTTGCCATTTTTTGTGACAGGTTGCATATGTAGGCCAATTGTTTGATCTCAAGCCATTGAGAAACCAGCAAAAAATGTTGTAGAAATACAACTGCTAATTTATGAATATTTTTATTTTGTTCAATGTTTGTTTTGTAGAACATATGAAGCCACAAGACAGCAAACAGGCGCTGACCAGTACTGATGTGAAGGGCCGAAGCCTGCTAGCTACAGCATTCTGGAGGCGTGATCAGTTTGACACAAATCTAGTCGGGTGAGTTAGGGAATAGTAATTCCGCAGCGATAACGTAGATATGTACTCTTTACCCTGGATAGAATGGGGACCTGGGGGGCGTTTCACAAAATTTGTCATCAGTGACAAATGACAGTTTTTGTTATAAGCTGCTGAAATCCTTGCTTCTGATTGGTTATCAGCAGATTTGTCACTGATTTTTGTCATTAGTCATTGAAAAAAGGCTTTGTGAAACACTCCCCTGGTTTTATGTATGAAGCCTTATTGTATAATGTTACCTTGTGCCCTCATGTGGTAGGAGTACTTTCCAGGGAGGAGAGATGATGCACATTGTCTGCAGAAATGAATCAGACCATTCGGTTAGTAATATCTGTTGTGCTTAGAGTGCTTAAAGTGCTTAGAGACATTATAACTAAGTTCTACATGACAATATGGAAATAAGGATTATTATGAATGCTTCAAGAAATATTCCAAGACTTGATTCTGCATATTTGAAGATTATTAGAGTGAGATGATTTGTTCTATAAAAATGGGATCAATGGTTTATTTTATCTCCCTACTGCCAAAGCAAGTATCTTCTATTAGATAAGCAAGTAGTTGACCTAGGGCTTTTAAATCCTATCAGAAGGTGATTTCATGAGTGGTTGATAAAATGCCTTACCAACAGACACTGTCACAGTTTCACATTGACTTGGTATTGAACAGTGGTTCTTCATGTCAGTGGTTCATGAAACAAGTACAAGTTTGCCAACATACCATTAAAAGGAGAATATTTAACTTAACACATGTTTCAATTGGGATGTTACTGAACTTGTACTTATTGTAAAACGATGCCCTGGTTACAAAACAAACACCTCAATCACTACAACTATAGTAATTATCTGCCTGCATTAACTTCTCACTATATTCTTCCTGTGTACAGCTGGCTGGTGGAGATTGGGGCCTCCCTCAACGTTTCCTTCCCCGTCCCCCTGTGGGAGATTGAGGGGAAGGGGGCGGAAAGCATCCCAGCCGACAAGCTAGAGGAGTGGTTCCATTACCGTGACGACCACCCTGTGGGCCACCTCACCCCTCTCCTGGCTGCTCTGAGAGTGGGAGACTTTGTTCAGGTGAAGTTCCTACTCACCAAAGGAGCAGACCTTAACTTCCCTGGAAAGGACACGCTCACACCTCTCATGTGTGCTGTCAAGAGGGTGAGTCAGTTCAACCTTTTTATGCCTCCGTTACGAAGTAGCCGGAGGCATTATGTTTTCGGGTTGTCCGTCCGTCCGTACGTCCGTCCGTCCGTACGTACGTCCGTCCGTACGTCCGTACGTCCCGTTCTTGTGATCGCGTTATCTGAAGAACCGGTTGATGGATTCCTGCCAAACTTTGGTCATGTATGTATCTTGCAGAGCCAATGAACTGATTAGATTTTGGGGTCACGAGGTCAAAGGTCAAAGGTCACGGGGCTCATTATGTATGCAAAAACAGCTCGTGATCGCGTTATCTGAAGAACCGATTGATGGATTCCTGCCAAACTTTGGTCATGTATGTATCTTGCAGAGCCAATGAACTGATTAGATTTTGGGGTCACGAGGTCAAAGGTCAAAGGTCACAGGGCTCATTATGTAGGCAAAAAAAGCTTGTGATCGCGTTATCTGAAGAACCGATTGATGGATTCCTGCCAAACTTTGGTCATGTATGTGTCTTGCAGAGCCGATGAACTGATTAGATTTTGGGGTCACGTGGTCAAAGGTCAAAGGTCACAGGGCTCATACATTATGTATGCAAAAACAGCTCGTGATCGCGTTATCTCAAGAACCGATTGATGGATTCCTGCCAAACTTAGGTCATGTATGTTACTTGCAGAGCCGATGAACTGATTAGATCTTGGGGTCATGAGGTCAAGGTCAAGGTTATGCAGCTCATTATGTATGCAAAAATAGCTTGTGATCGCATTATCATTAGAACAGATTGATTGATTCCTGCCAAACTTAGATCATGTATGTATCTTGCAGAGCCAATGAACTGAGTAGATTTTAGGGTCATGAGGTCAAAGATCAAAGGGTCATATATGTATATGAGAAATTGCTTGTAATCACGATATTCTGAGAACCTGTTAATGGATTACAATTGATCTTGAATTTGAAAAATTTCTTCTGTTTTGGTTTGTAAAATTGCTCTATGACGGAGGCATCATTTCGACTGCGCGCAGTCGAAGTTCCATCTAGTTTGAAATTTCTTTTTTATCTATTGATCAATTCTAGGGGTCAGTGACACAAAGACGAAACTCCATCTTCCATTTTGAGAAAAATGGTTTATGTGTCACTGATCACTTGGGCCTTAAGGAATTAAGTCTATGTTTCACTAGCCATTGACTTCAGTGTGGGTCAGGTGGAGTTGGGTGGAGTTAAGTCTTTGTGTTTCCTGGAAAGCCCACATTTTTCTGAACATTTTGATATCAAATACTCAAATTGGCAAAATATGGAGTTACGACTTTGTGTCACTGAACCCTCGAATTAATGATATCTGCACCTAATTGTAAAGAAAGCAAATATAAGCACCCAGATGTGCTTTGAATCCTAGGGACATAGAATGAGGATTAATACCTTAACCGAGGGCACTCCATGTCGCACATCATTTTTGTTTTGAATAGGAGGTTTTCAAGGCATGAAACAGTGGTCTATCTTTGAGCCATCATTACATCTCATCTACTCAGAATCCCATCTACACATACATCATCTTCATGCATGTTTCTATGACGATTTGTCATTCTGACATTTTTTTTGTATTTTATTTATTCCATTGCTTTCAGAACAACATCAAACTTGTGAAGCTTCTTCTGAACTATGACTATAACCCTGCAACTGATAACACCTCGGGCCCAGCTAAGAAGACTGCAGCAGGTACTGGCTTTACGACACTTGGTTCCTTCGGGGTCAAGAAGTGGAAATGTAAGCATTAAAATTTCTCTGTACTCGGGATCTGCAGTTTATTTTTCACCAAATTATTGTCTCATAATAAGTTGTTTTGTAAGCGGGCAAGGTCCGATATCAGTGTTCATTAATTTTTGGTGAGCTCTCTCATTTTTTCCCCAAGTGAAAGAACAGCACAGTAACAAGTGTCCCATGACAAGAGATTTCTAGAGAAATGCTCTCGTATTTCAGATATGGCTAGACACTTGTTTTTAGACCTTGGACCAAATGTTGATGCCACATGTTCATATGGTCCTATTTACCCATATCAGTGTCCAGTGCCTTCCATTTTGTGTGGTTTTCAATCATTTTTATTAACATTTCTTTTAAAGAGTTGCGATTGATCCAAATTGATTGCAAGTCCTTCCATCAATTGCAAGTTTGCAGTCTGGCATCTCTTATTTCAATATTTGTGACTGATATCGTTCGCAAATAAGTTGCAATTATTATCAACTCTTTATAAGATGGGGCCTATACCTCACAGCAACCAATGATGCCTATTTGATATAAGATCAATCGATCAGAATAGCTTTTAGATGGTGTCTTTCTTGATGCAATCGCATGACCAGTACTTAACCTCATCTTTGACCTTTAACCCCAGCTGGAGGTAATGCTCTCACCAATGGAGATGACAGCGATATGGAGGACGAGGATGAGGACGAGGATGAGGATGATGAGGAGAACGAAGATGATGAGGAGAACGAAGATGAGGATGAAGATGCAGACATGGATGAGAACGGTGATGGAGAGGATGATGATGAGGAGGAGGAGGACATGGATCATGATGGAAGCCAGGAGAATGGAGAAGTCACAAAAGATGACAAAGCAAAGAAAGATGAACCAGCAAGTAAGGATGATTGAGCCATTTGCATGGTTGGAGACAGCTGCTTAATTAATGTAGCACAGGAGCACACTGTTTCTCCATACAGAGTTAATCTGGCGATCACACTCAAAATAAACACAAACCAAACTTAAATTTTCAATTTAATGCCGAATATTTGTTGTGAAGTGAGCCCTCAATACTCAGTATTTAAAACAACCTTTAACAATATGTTTAAAATGTGTTTTAAATCATGTTTTTAAACAATCATCCATTCTCGTCTTTTCCATATCAGAGGTGGAGCCATTCAACAAGACCAGTAATGTCGACCTGTCAGCAAAGGACTCAAGAGGGCGCACTATCATCCATCACATGATGCGTACTTGTGAATATGGCACTTACCAGAACGAGGCCATGCTGAAGCTGTTCCATGAGTTGGGGGTTCCCCTTGATACCAAGGACAGCGAAGGGAAGTCCCCACTGGACTATGCACTGGAAGCTGGCTCATACATCATGGCAGAGCTGTTACAGAGTTTGCAGGGCATCAAGAAACCTCAGATGGTATGCTCATGTTATGTCCTCAGTGTATTGCCAGGGATGCCAATTCACAGGCCTGTACACCTCTCTGTTTCACTCTTTTTCAGTTGAAATGTGTGCAAAGATAGCATTAAATACACGGCTGATACACATGCACTGTGCAAACTTTTTGATTGGAAACGGAATATTTGTACAACAAAATGCATTTTGACTGGCATACTTTTGCCAACATTGCCCTATTCAAGATCCACAGACTGTATGTGGTATGTAGAATAAATCCTGACTACTTGCTTCAGGTCATGGTTGAAATTATAGCTCTAATTGATCTTGAGGCTGTATTAGCTCCTTGACTTCATCTTATCATGGCATACTTCCAAGATTACATTACCTTGGGGCAATAGTTTCAATCATTGTTTCTCAAAGTTTTGATACCGATATTAAAAATAATACTGCATTCTCTATACAGCAAACTCCTACCTTGAAGAAGAGTGCTTGGACAGATGGCTATAACTGGGCACGGGAGCCCGTCTATTTCAGGGACGATGCCAAGGCACTGCTCACCAAAGTCAAAGAGGAGAATGAGAAGAGCTTGGAGGACCTGCCAAAGTACCCTAAACCAAAGGTTGACAAAGATGCTCAACTCAAGGAAGCAGGGTATGAAATTTGATAATAATAATTCTAATGATATTCTGGGTTTATATAGCATTTAATACATTAATGATGTCTCTAAGCGCTTTGCATATATATTATTACCCTGGTCATCAGATTCAGACTTGCTTGCCCGCATACAATGTATGCACATTCTCCACTCCCTGAGGAAAATTCTACTGCATTATTATTTCATGACTTGCGTGAACGCGCGAGCGCTCGGCACCTCGCTTCACTTGGATTTCTAAAACCTCTTATTTTCTAAACTCTCACTAAAACCTAATTTCTAATTAACTCTCACTTTCACCCCTGATTAAAGTAATGTTGATGTGCTCAACTTGGGGAATCTGTGTTGTTGGAATACTATGTTGACTTAGTAAATGAAAAACTTTGTTTATTTATCCCTTCTGAAAAAGCTAAAATGTATCTAACTTAATGGTGAATAAAATAATAATTTAATGATTGAAAAAATGATGCTTTTCTCCTTCTTTACAGCGAGGTGTTGATGGATACAGAACAAGACATTCCATATGATCTATTGATGACCAAAACTGATATTCGATACGGCCAGTACGGCATGAATAACTTCTACAAGATGCAGGTTCGTTTGTCTCCTACTCACCCTCTTGTAAATGCCAATCCAAAATAAAGTTAACGTCCTACTTCCTGTATCTACCTTTGGTACCAATAGGGTTGATGATATTACGTGTATGATGATCGAGTCCGTATTTCTCAAAGATATCAGAGGTGTATTTGACTTGTGTTCATGTTCTGATGATGGTCGTAAAGACAGGTAGTGTGGTTGGAGTGTAATGGATTATCATGATGTGTATCCACTGTAACAGTTTTCTAAATGTATGCAGCCCTTTTCATGCACCTTTTAAAGATAGATTTGGGATTGTGGTACTAGTGGTATTTACCAAAATTGTTGCAGCTGTAAGTAATTTGATGTGATTGCCTATATTGTATGATTTAAACAAATTGCTGAATCAACCATATTTCCTTTTTCAGGTTATCTTTGCCAAAGGGAAGGACATGTACATCTTGCTGACGAGATGGGGGCGTATCGGGGAATCGGGCCAGTTCCAGCGAACCCCCTTTGGCACCAAAGAGGACGCCGTGACAGAGTTCTGCAAGATCTTCAAGGCGAAGAGTGGCAATCCATGGTCCCAGGTCAAAGAGTGAGTATCGGTTTGGTCTTTCATTAAGCAGATGTTAGGGATCTGAGATGGGTAAATACTGGCTGTAGCAGTCGGTCAGGTCCTGGAGTGATAGAAAATATATGGAATTCAAGTTGAACAAGTAAGGACCTAAGGAGTCACTCCGAGGTAATAACAGGTACTTGTAATTGAGATGGCGGATGTCATTGATAGCAATTGATAAGAACCTGGAATGATTGGAATAGGTGCACTGGAACTGCAAAAACAGGCTCCAGTAATTTATCTTGAGGTTACCCATTGATTCCTTTTCAAATCCCTCACAGGTCCTCAAATAATTCCCATTTCCAACATTCTTTTTACAGTACTTGACACAGTAATTACCTGAACTACTATACTTATGAAAAGACTGGTTGGTAGTATGCAGTCAAAAAATACATAGGACACAGGAGCAGAGAGTGATTGAGCTCTTGAAATTTGAAAAGAGTTCTGGTAAACTGAAGAGGAAAAAAAAGATTTTCTGGAGTCAGAAAGATACAGTGTAATAAAAAAATCACTACAAGAAATACTCCCATGTACAGTAACAAAGTGGTAGTAATTAAGACTCAATATAAGCATGGGTGCTACAGGTGGTGAATCTGTATAGAGACTGTTTTACATTTCATATGATTCTAAGTGGTAATTATTAAAGAGATCTTTGTCTTTCTCCGCAGGTTCTCTAAGCATCCTGGGAAATACAACCTGGTCAGAACTGACCCCTACTTTGATAGGAGAACAGTGAAGAATGTAGAGTTCAACCTCAAGTCAGAGAAACCATCCAAACTGCACCCAGGGACACAGCAGTTACTTCAAACACTCGTGAGTACAGTCTGCTTTCTCTATGGAGGTTTTTTTTATTTGGTAACCAATCACTCCAAAACTAATTTGAATATCTTTAGAAGACATAATATCACCCCCAAGTATCTGATCTGAGCAATTATAATCTGTTATATGGTTTATTATTAGTTTGTTAACTTTATTTTGTTTATTGTTTGTATTTGAAATGTTAGTAGTGAATCTTTTTGTGCGCCTTGAGTGCCGTTATAGGCAGATATGTGCCCTATACAAATCTTAAATTATTATTATTATTATTATTATTAATGCTTGTTTTGCACATAACCATTTTCTGTTGAAGCCTTTGTGCATTTATTTGTTTGTGTTTCTAATTTGTACTGCATGTATGCGAGATAGGACATTATACCTTGAGTATTTGTTATGGCCAGTTTTACAAAGCATCCTTAGGAAAATCCAAGGTTTTGTCTTGAAGGAGGAGTACGTGGCAGACTATCACCTGGTGGGCGTTTCACAAAACTTGTCATCAGTGACAAATGCCAGGTTTTGTTATAAGCTACCAAAATCCTTGTTTCTGATTGGTTATCAGCAGATTTGTTACAGATTTTTGTCATTTGTCATTGAAAAAAGGCTTTGTGCAACGCCCCCCTGCTGTCACTGAGAGAGTAGGCAATATATGTATACTCAATTGCAAAGCTCATATACCAGATATGAATATTAATGCCTTGTACTTTCATTCTTGTGTTGTAGACTTCACCAGGCATGTTGAAACATGCAATGAAGCACTGCGGAGCATCAGAGAAATTCCTTCCCTTTGGCCACTTACAAAGGGATGTCTTAGACCAAGCATCTAAAAAACTACAAGAAATTCAGTGAGTGGGACTAGTCATATTTTAATTCAAACTTATTAATGCATACATAATAGATTAATACAAAATATATGAAAATGTATGATATGAAATCTCTCCCTTTTCTAAACTCCATGACTGTGAAAACATGAAAATCAAATGCACAACATTTTAATCTGTAATTAGAATTACATGGTATTCCATATACTTGTACTTGAAAAAGGAAAAGGAAAAATTGCCATAAAATTAAGATTGATAAGGAAATTCAATTTAATGAATGTAAAAGCTGAGCTTTCAGATATTTTTTTTTGAGAAAGGGGAGGGAGATTAAATGTTTTGGCAATCATGATGAATTCTTGTCCTATATGTTATCTCTTTAATTTTTGCTCTTGTCTGTTCTTTTTCATATCTTTAGGGAACTCATCAATTAGAATTACATGGTATTCCATATACTTGTACTTGTAATAGGAAAAGGAAAAATTGCCATAAAATTAAGATTGATAAGGAAATTCAATTTAATGAATGTAAAAGCTGAGCTTTCAGATATTTTTTTTTTTGAAAGGGGAGGGAGATTAAATGTTTTGGCAATCATGATGAAATCTTGTCCTATATGTTATCTCTTTAATTTTTGCTCTTGTCTGTTCTTTTTCATATCTCTAGGGAACTCATCAAGAAGCTAGAGAAGACTACAGCTGTTAATCAAAAGATTGAAATATATGACAAGGTAAATATGATCAAGTTATCATTGAAGGGCAATTCAATTTGTGAAACAAGTCGAGTTGTTTGCAAGCAGAAAAATTTGAGAATTTGTTCTGTGAATGTTTTAGAGGAATTGGTCAAGCCGGGATTAATAAATCTATGCAAATCTTGATTTGATGAATTGAAAATTTGGTTGTTGTACACAACTATAAGGAATCACCATTATGTACAGTATGTGTAGTAGGAGATATAGAATGAGATGCATTGATTGCTTATTCTAAGGCATATCTTTTGTGTGCTCAACTTAGTCAGCTGACGCTTTCTGTAACGCATAAGGATGCAATCGACATTGGCCTATTTACCTGTATAGATTGATGGTTTGAGAGAGAGAGGGGAAATGTCACATCTCCCATCTCAGCTCCTTTCTATCTACATCTTCTTGTTTTTCCAAGTGTCGAAGTGTCGTAGTCGAGTGGTTTAAGCACTCGACTTGAAATTCAAAGGCTATGGTTCGATCCCCGATATGGCAAAGCATTAATCTTCATTAAACTAATTCCTTAAAATGCTAGAGTGCTGTAATGGGAGCTAAGCTAAAGCCGGGTAATAATAAACGCGACTCGGAATAGAATTTCTATATAGACGGCGCTATAGAAATGCCTATTATTATTATTATTCTACCATTAGATGGCTTCGTTGAGTTCCGACTTCTACATGCTGGTACCCAATGACTCCTTCACTCATCAGAGCATGGAGCCAATCAACGATGCCGACACTGTAGAAACCTTGATGCAGCATCTAGCCGATATGTCAGACTTGGAGCTGACTGGCAACTTCATGCTAGGTGCACAGCATCGAGTCTCAGGTCAGTTTATTGCCAAAGGTCATAAAGAAATATTAAAAATTCATTCAGGATGTATTCTTGTCAAAAATGTACTCAATTTTAAAGATTCATATTTCTTGTTTATGTTTCTCCATTTGATATAATCTGTTTGACTATTAATGTGCATTGTGTATGGTTATATCATATATATTTTTTTGGAGATTAACGATTGTATCATGTGCACCATGATTAAACTGCAATTCTTATCAGCTGCTTTGATATACTGTTATACTTCTGTACCATGTGGTTGTTAAAGGAGACATATATATATTGAGGTTGACTGTCTGTATCTCTTACTTCTGTCTCTCTGTCTTTCCATGGTATTGTGTTATCCAATGTATTGAAAGTAAAAATTCAAGGCTAAGTAATTGTCACTGTCTGCATGTTTTTCTTATCCATTTAAGTGAAAGCATGTTGCCTTAATAAGCCAGTTCATAGTATCCGTCTGAGCATGAGCAGATAAAGGTCATCGCAGACCAAATTGTGAAATACACGTAGACAAAATACTGGATATGTGCTCATAAAAGTTATGTAATCATTATTCATTTATGCACGAGCAGTGCACTCCATGATGGAAGTATTCTATGAAAAGGGGAAACAAAGGCTATTTATGTAGCACCTCCATCGCTGTAGGAGTGATTATTTTAAAATGGGCAAAGTGGGACCTCTTCATGACTTGAAGATCTGTGGATATTCAAGGTCATTGCAGTAATGTGCTAACCGTGAACTGGTCTATTGTTACAGATGTGAACCCATTGGACTACATCTATCGCTGCTTGGACTGTGAGATTGAGCCGCTGGCTGAGGATGATGTCATGGCACAGCTGATTCTTCAGCAGATTCACAAGACAAGTGAGTGCTTCTCATCTCGAAGTAGTTTGTTCATGAAAGTCTATTCGATTAAAGCTCCTTTCGGAATACGACGATGAAAATCACTGAAGAGATCCAGTCCAGTTTTGCAAAACTTTTGAAATTAAATTTACATCAAGACTTAATATCGGAGGGTTGGGTAGTAACATTAGCCTGTATGTATAATATTTATATTTCCTGATCAGTACAACTTGTTCCATTATTAGTATGATATAATAGAGAATTATGTTTGAAATTAGTTTGAAATCAGCTTTATTTCTACTATATTTTATGTATATGTTATTGTTTGTTTCCATATTATACACACACACACACACATATACACACAAAACAAAACAAAACATCACAAAATTTCAATTTTCAGACTGACACAAGGTCACGAAAGGTCAAGCGATTCTGTACTGGTGTGTCCGATTTTTGTTCACATGTTGTCAAAAGATAGGAAAGACTGGAGAAAGAATATGAAGAATTCTGATATAAAAACATGGGTGTTTAAAAGGACGAGAGGTTTACTTACTTAAAATGCGTTGTGCTATTTCAGAGGAATGTCATGATGTGAATGTGCAGAGGATCTACAGAGTGAGGAGGAAAGGAGAAGAAGATACCCTAGCATCATGTAACCTTGACAACCATAAATTGCTATGGCATGGGACTAAGCCCTTCAACATCCTCGGTATTCTCAGGCGAGGCTTGGTGGTCACACCTATCGGAGTACCTATAACAGGCCAGCGATATGGATCCGTAAGCAACTTAGATTTCCAGTGTCTTGTACCTGTACTTTAGTCTTTCTCCTTCTCTCTGTCTCTTTTAACATCTCACTATATGTACAGTATTTGATTATTACGCAAATATTACATAAATGCCATTACATATGAATGACCAAAGGATCGGACAGATATTTTTTAAAATCCTTCCCCCCCCCCCCCCCACCACCACCTCACCCCACTGAATTAGTCTGTCTGTCTCTTTCTTCTCCCCCTCTTACTTGTCTCTCCTCTTTCTTGTTGCTGTTTATTTATCTCTTTATGTGCAAAATGATTGCACTACTTGTAATGTAGATTGGAGTATTAAATACACTTTTTATACTCCATTCTCTTCTTATATTCCCAGGGTATATACCATGCTGACATGTTTGCCAAGAGTTATGATTATTCTGACAGCTATGGTGCAGACTTTAAAAGTCGTTTCCTCTTTGTCGATGAGGTAAGTTTGTCTTTTTTCTAGTCGAACATTCATCTTTATGTCGGGTAGTAATGGAACATATACTTGCAGATTCGAACCAAATGTTCACTCACTCTTTCATGTAGCAATATCACTGACATTGCCAAATGAATTCGGTTTAAATTTTACATATGTAAAGAAAGTTTTTGTTATCTTTTCTAACAGACTTATCCTCTTTGTTTTTTGCACTGTTTTAGCAACTGCTGTGCACCATTTTCAAGTTTCAAAGAACGCTGGTTTTGAATAAATTGTCATTACTTGACAAAGGCTGAAAGCTGAAAATGTGTATATATTTTGTATCTCCTACAATTGTTTCATCGTTTCTTCTTCACTTGTCTAAAAAAAGATAAATGGTCTTTCGAACAGTTCTTCTGAAAATTTCTGTTTTGATGGGCCATCAATCCACTCTAATTTAAATCTCATAAATATGTATATATAAACAGTCAAAATCACATGTGAGAAAACTTAACCTCTCTCTCTCTCTCTCTCTCTCTCTCTATCACTCTCCTTTTCTCTCTCTCTCTCTCACTCCTCTCTCTATCCCACTCTCTCTCTTTCTTTCTCTCTCTCTCGATCACTCTCTCCCACTCTCTTTCACTCTGACCCTCTCTATCCCACTCTCTCTCTCACCCTCTCTCTCACCCTCTCTATCCCACTCTCTCTCTCTCCCACTCCCACTCTCTCTCACCCTCACTCTTCGGTTTACAGGTTGCACTTGGTACCATGCAGAAGGAGGAGACGGTTGCATTGAAGAAGGGATTCAACAGTTACAAGAGTGCTGGGCACGAAGAACCGGACGCGACTCAAGACCTTCTTCTTCCTACAGGTAGGAGAAGAGAAGGAATATCAACTTTGTGTCACTCAACAATGCCACAAATCATGTTTCCAATAAGATTTTAACATTTTTATGCCTCCGTTACGAAGTAGCCAGAGGCATTATGTTTTCGGGTTGTCCGTCCGTCCGTCCCGTTCTCGTGATCGCGTTATCTGAAGAACCGATTGATGGATTCCTGCTAAACTTTGGTCATGTATGTATCTTGCAGAGCCGATGAACTGATTAAATTTTGGGGTCACGAGGTCAAAGGTCAAAGGTCACAGGGCTCATTATGTATGCAAAAACAGCTCGTGATCGCGTTATGTCAAGAACCGATTGATGGATTCCCGCCAAACTTTGGTCATGTATGTATCTTGCAGAGCCAATGAACTGATTAGATTTTGGGGTCACGAGGTCAAAGGTCACAGGGCTCATTATGTATGCAAAAACAGCTCGTGATCGCATTATCATTAGAACAGATTGATGGATTCCTGCCAAACTTAGATCATGTATGTATCTTGCAGAGCCAATGACCTGAGTAGATTCTTGGGTCATGAGGTCAAAGGTCAAATGTCATGGGCTCATTATGTATGCAAAAATAGCTTGTGAACGCATTCTCATTAGAACTGACAGATGGATTACTATTTAACGCAGGACATCTTGCAGAGCCAATGAACTGAGTAGATTTTAGGGTCATGAGGTCAAAGATGAAAGGGTCATATATGTATTTGAGAAATTGCTTGTAATCACGATATTCTGAGAACCTGTTAATGGATTACAATGAAACTTGAATTTGAAAAATTTCTTTCATTTTTTGGTTTGTAAACTTGCTCTATGACGGAGGCATCATTTTCGACTGCGCGCAGTCGAATTTCCATCTAGTTTAAATCAGAGTTCTTGTTTGCTACTTCCACAATGAATAAGATGAAAAAGTATTGCCATATGCATATAAGGCAGTTATTGGGTTTGCACAAGTAGCTTTATTGTGTACCATCTTTTGACTGGAAGATTTCATGATATTTAACATAGATTTGTGATATTTTGCATGGGGTAGTTCTTGTTTGCTACTACCGCATTAAAAAAAAAAAAAATTAAGTTTGTATGCAGGTAAGAGAGTGATTGGGTTCGCACAAATAGCTTTTTTTTGTATGATCTTTTTAATGGAAGATTTCATGGTATTTGACATATTTGTTGAGAATTATGTATAAAACTTCCAGGTATCCAGTAATATTGTCCTACACCCCCCACCACCAATGCTAGGAGAAAAAAAGTTACATGAGAGAAGAATGAATATTTAACGTTCTTTCTTTAATATATTTTGTTGTTAATATAATGTTTGTTTTTCATTGTTACTTTGATTTCTAGGTGCCGTTTTTCCTCTGGGGACCCCAAAACGCGTTCCTAAGTCCCCTGGGTGGGGTCATAACGAGTTTGTGGTCTACAAGGAGAACCGGGTCTGTCTTCGATATCTAGTCCAGGTAAAGGCTTAGACCAAGCTACAATGGAACTGTATCTACTCAACCGAAGGATGTTTTGCTTCAGGTCGATTTGGGGAACTGATCCCGTATTTGAACTGGGCCTGTATTCAAACTTGTGAAATAATACTTTTGAATGTAGTTTTTCTGATGAGTAGCAATGAAGGATCCTTACATGGCTGACTTGATTTGTGTCTGCAGTAGAAATTGGGAACATGATCATACACAAAGGGGATGTAGGGTGTTTAGGGGGATATATGAAATACATGTATTCACAAATATTTTCAGTAACATACATGTAATCGAGTGCATTAATTGAAATATTTAGATGGTTGGAAGACGACAACACGATGCTATTTGTTGAGAACAAATGTGAAATAAACCAGAGCTAGGACTTTTGGAACCTCCAGTTTAAAACAGTTCTCATAGTATTTTGTTGACTAACCACCAGGCTGGGAGATAGGGAGGCACAGGAAAGAATAAATATGGAAGCAGCACAGGAATCAAATAAATGATCGCATTCTGTTCATTTTGCAAAAGTATGAAAAAGTGAGAGAAGAGTACAAAAGAAAAGAAAAATGTAGTTCTCAATCAGAAAAAAACAAGACACGACTGTAGAAGGTATAGAACAGTGGTAACTTTTACTACTTGTATAGTGTAATTATGGTTTGTTCAATATATCAACTTTCAACATTTTGCCAGTAATGTGAAAGTTTATTAGAGTTAATTTGTAGATGCCAGTATTAGGTACTGAAAAGAAAAAGAAGAAAATCTGTTTCAGCTTTCTACTTGTAGATTTACTGTGGGCAAGGACATGGGCAAATAACTTCCCAAGTCAATTGCCATTGTTCACTTGTTGTGACCTTATTTATAGCTTGCGTTTTAGTGTATGGTGCTGTAGTACTTTTGCAGTAGTGTTTTTGCAATAGAATTTTATTGAAATTTTAAAATTAGGCGGCATAATTAATGTAATGGTCAATTTTTCAATGCTTTTAGGAGTCTCGAATTTGGATTTATAATGTATGTAAATAAGCTTTGCATGAATTTTTAGCAATTTGTATTGTTTTTAGCCAGGCAGTGGGTTTTGTTGTAGATTATTGAGTTTTGCCAATGAATTATCCACTTTTTGTACATGTTTAGAGGAAGAAGAAGAGCATTGAAATCAGAATGAATACTGCAGATTTTGGGAGGTCAATTTTTTTTTTAAAGAAAGAAGAAAAGGTTGTACATAGTTATATTTTTCTTGGAACAAATTTCTGAGTGGACTATGTACATGTTTCAGGCTTAACATTATTCAATATCATTGCAACTAGTCGGCGTGAAGAGAAAATTTTCATTTTGATGTTCAACTCTACTAGCGTTGTACTAAACTGTACTATTTTACCTCCCATTTTGAAGGAAAAAAACCTGGAATATGCACCACATGTGAAAGCTAGTAAGCTAGATGGTTACTTTATAAATATTGAAAATGAAATGCAACTCTTCTACCCAAGCACAATTAGTCATTGACACAACTCTTATCGCTTTACAGAACAAAACCAGTGTGAATTGCGTGATGAACATGCCTATTAGCTTGCAGCCCTTTTTTATGTGTAGATAAATCATGTTCATAATTTCAGTAATTAATGCTTCAAGTGCATTTCAGACTCTCTGGTACGTGATTTAGTCAGATATGTGAAAATAAAACTTTCACATTTTAAAATCATGCATTTGATCCTTTAAAAAAATGTTTGTATATACTTAGGTAAATGTTTTTTAATCAATTTGTTTTTTATTCAAATGTCCTGCCATTTAAACAAAATTTAAGATTGTAAATCAAGATCGTGTGAATTTAAAGTTACTCTGCCAACGAAAATGATCATGAGGTGTACAATTTAGTCCGAATGCTTATGTATTGGAACATCTCCCGCATTGTGATTATGCTTGTTTAAATTTGAATTTCCAATGTACTTTCAACAATGCATTCTAAATGCGTCTCTTTAGTAGGTTAAATGAAAATGAAATGAATGCAATATGAACAACAGTTTGTAATTTTGCATGTTTTACTTTTCAATTTGGAGTTTTCTTAACAAATTAACTAAGTGACGCTCTGAATGGACGATGACGTACATGTTGTAAACAGTTGTGGGGAAAAACTTGCTTTTTACATTTGGTCGCAACAGATCATGCCTCTGTATATTGAACACGTTTAGTTGTAGATCTTGCTTGGCCAAAAAAGTTAAATAATTCATTGCCTTTATTGAGGGAAAAGTAAGGATTACGAGGCGATTTAATTATCACAGGTATGCCTTAGGCTCATAGAACACTGTTGCATTTGATATTGTTATGCAACCGAGACTTTCTTCATAAGTTTATACTTTCCGTCACTTTCCCCCTTTGGGTTTGTATGTAGAGATTCTTTTGTAAATGATTAATTGAATATTGTTTGAGTGTATCTGCAATCCATACATGGATTTTTGTCTACCATTAAGTTTTCATTTGTCTGAAACCTGAACAAATGATGTTCCTACCATTTATGATGAGCTATGGAAGATTTGCGTAGCATCAAAAAGTTCTGGCTCTTAATACCAGCATGCAGCCACGATTTTTTTTTAAAGTCTACCGCATCAACAGTGCTCAATCATCCATGTGAGATAGTAATTATTCTGTGAATATGATTTTTTTAAAACCCATTTTTATGTTTTGTCTTCAATAACAGCTAACACTTGTCTGTATTCTTAGTTCTCTCACGTTAGGTCTTGTATAGCCAATAGTATGAAGTCAACGTTTTCACAGTTCCTTCACTGAACCTTTTTTTATACAAATGTTGTCTTTGTTGTAATCTCAAACAATATACTATATTGCTTGAATTAATACTCCATATGTTCTGAGATGTCTTTATTTTGCATTGTGTGCATATTATAAGTACATACCGACCTGTCTCTGTATACAATAACCTTAATTTTGCAACGCCGTAACACTTCAAAACTTGATAGAAAAAGGAACACATGTTACAACTTAGTATTAGATTTTCTTCATTTAATTCAACAACTCATTAATTTGATAAACTCCATGCACTACTCTTGCATTGCTTGGAATGTTGGTTCAAAATAACATAAATATTTAGCACAATAATTGCCCCAAAAATAACATGAAACAATATCGGCAGTTTTAAGGGAACCTGGCCATCTCAAACACTTTCACTTCTCAATTTTGCATATCCCTACAGAAAGATATTCACATTAATGCGTAACTACGGCTGCATTTCTAATTTACAATAACTTGGGGCTTTTATGGTGGTGCAATCATATATTGTTACACACAGTAATGAGAGCATAGGACTTCCCTTTTCCAGTGAACAAGAAGAAGTTTCAATATTAAAACTGCCTAAAAGTCTTTAAAATACAGTAATTCATGATTATCAGAAGTTTGATGGCCACCAGCACACAATCTTTGGTACATTATAAATTGAACTCGTAAATTGTCAATGTCAAATCAATTTTGGAGCTTTTATATTTGAAATACCATCTTTCATCAAACATTGTGCAAAACTGAATCTTTACATATAAAACCAGAAAGTCACTGTGTCAGCGAAAATGCTGAGAGCACATGCTGCCATGCGTAAAAAGGGCCCATTTGCAAGAATTGAATTCTGCAAAGCTATTTCTAGGTAAGGATATTTGAATCATCATCAAGTAATTCTTCTTCTGCAAATACTTCCCCTTCAGTCAGGGCAGATGGGGCTGGTATCACCTCTGGTATTACAGACGAGGTTTGCGATGATGGTGGTGGTAGTGATGATGAAGGTGGAGATGATGGTGGTGATGATGGTGGTGATGATGAAGATGGTGATGATATTGGTGGTGATGAGGGTGATGGTGGTGATAATGGTGGTGGTAGTGAAGATGGTGATGGTAGTGATGATATTGGCAATGGTAGTGATGATGATGATGGTGGTGATGATGATGTTCGTGGTGGTGATGAAGATGGTGATGGTGATGAAGAAGAAGAAGATGATGGTGGTTGTGGTGAGGACGGTGATAAAGATGATGGGGGTGACGACTCCTGTGATGATAGAGGCATCTTGGAGGAATCGGAGGGTAGCTCGGAGGGAGATGGAGAAGATGAAGATTCTGAAGGAGTTCCGGAGAACCAACGTGGGGTTATTGAGTACTTCACAGCCTGCCAAAAGGACTTTCCTGTCTCCTCTTTCAGATTAGGGTCTGTGATGATATTGAGGGTCACATCCTTCCCTGAGGTTAAAAAATTAAAATAAAATACTGATAATTATTGAATTAAAAAAATAGAATCAAATCATAAGCTGAAATGAATTTAGGCAAAGCCCTGTCATATTTTTTTAATGAAAATAAAAGTTGTACATATGTATTAACACTCTCTTATTCATTTTACATTATTGAATTCATGAATGGTGAAGAGATATATCCTTGAATATGAATATTAGAGAGAGAGACCAATAATCTCTATCTCTTCAATAACTTAACGTAATCCAATATCTTGTTACAATTGAGAACAATAGATTTAACATTCATGTAGACATCCAGATTACTTAACACAATTATAGAGAAATTGCATACTGATCTGAACCCAAGTCTTCACTATTTCATTACTCTCCTCAGGGGCGGATCCAGGAATTTCTTGCCGGGGGGGGGGGGGGGGGGGGGCACACGGTGGGAAAGAGATTGGCCGGGGGGGGCACGCCCCTGTTTTTCAGTAAATTTGGGGCGAATTTAGGGCTGATTTTAACACATTTTTTTTTGGCCGGGGGGGGCATGTGCCCCCTTTTTACCCCCCTGGATCCGCCATTGCTCCTGTCTGTTCCTAAGAACTCACATTATCATCTTCATTAGATGTAAACATGTTTCATCATCAAGTGAATCCTAATTTCATTAAAAAAAGGAATATGACAATTTTATCTCCTGCATAAAACACCATGTGGAATCTCTAGATTTACTATGAAGTCTGGTTTCCAAGGTCTAACAGTCGGCACTCCATAGTTTTGGGGCGCTAGCGCTTCATAAAAACAAACCAAGTAATGCACATAAATGTTCGATGCTTTACGAACAATGCTCGCCAAGGAAGCCATCAAACCTTGAGCTTTTCATCAGTTTAACGATGTAAGTAGAAATGAGAGTATGAAGAATCTTGAATTAATGGTTTTCTTATCAGACTAAACTCATTGGAGGTTGATATTATAACGTATTCTTATGCTAAATGTTGTCTTTAATTGTCAAACTTTGATTGTTGAACTTTGATTGTTAACGAACACGTGTATGTGTGTATGATTGTGTGTGTTCTTACGTACGCATAATACATTCAAAGCGCATCGTTGAATGCGATTATAGAGTATTGTACATGCACGTTTCATGCTACTCAAAATCATTCATCTTCTCTGTGATGAGTTATGTAAATTAAGCTGTATAATGCTAATGATAAATGTATATTGCTAGATGTTGAGACATAAACATAGACATGTATAATTCCCTTCAATTTGCAGATGGGAACCGTATAAGGCTGTAACAAGATGTGCATCAAGTTGAAAGTAAATCGGTCTGTCTTTGATGTCAGCACTCAGCAGGCACAGTGGTAAGCTTATATATAAGTGCCTCACTGTAATATGTTTATTCCATTATGATGTGTGGTTCATATTTTTGAGCTGTGTTAAATTAATCTTATTATAAACCACAAACCTGTTATTCTCGGTGTGTAATTAGCATTCTGGTGAAGTCACTTAATAACAGTATTATTTATACAATGTGCATGAAAGTTATTCCAAAGAAACAATACAGTACAGTACAGATACATAAATGGAAGTTTAGACATTGTTCACGTTAAATGTAAATTTATTATACATGTATTTCGTACATCAAGTAGTTAATTGAGCGATCATTGAAGTAATCGTTGAACACTGAAGCGTTTTATTCCTAAAAGATTGATACCAAATGTAAATGCCGTTATACTTATTTTTTGTATGTTTTGACTTTGTCATTTTCAGTTCTTACGGCTTTTGACAAGAATAAACGTCTACAAGAAGCATAGACTATACAAGCCAGTACTAGAGAACGTGTGCGTCGTTTTTTTGTTCTTCATCTAAGTAAATACATCGGGGCAGGCACACAAGGTGCAAAGACAGCCTGTGAACAAAGACTTATTCATGATACCAAAAACAAGTAATCAATTTCATGTTGGACAGTAGGACATAAAGTGACCTCTGAGCCCTTTGAACTTTGACCTTTAGTCCATCTAACGCCAAGTCTGATGACTTTATCTCATTGAGATGAAAAATGCTCACACAATGTCCTTGGCTAAATGCCTTTGAAGAGTAGGTTAAAACATTACTCCTATGGGAACTCCATCTTCATAAGATGTAAACATAGCCCAGCATACACTGATTTGTTCCTAATCTGATTTTTTTTTAAAGGGGGGGGGGGGAAAGGCAGCTTTCCCTCATATCCTCACAAAATATCTGAAAATGTTTTACCAAGTTTGGTTGCCTGTGTGATGACAACCTGTGACGTAAGCACATCGGCAAAGAAGAGAGCCGCTGCTGCCTTGAGATCCTCGTGCCTGAAGACGGCGGTGATGAGACCTCTCGCTGCCTCCTGAGACTCTGGATCGGACAGGATGAGCACCACCGCTGCCTTGAGTGCCGCCGTGGTGTCTGGATCATGGATGGCCAGGAGCAGGACCTGTTTGATGGTGGAGGCCAGGAGCTGTCTGTTCTGGGGGTCTTCCAGGATGCTAGAGAGGTAGTCTGTGGTAGCTTTCCTGGTCTCTGGACTGTTCAATACCTGGATTGTGCATGCATGTAAAGATAAAATGTGGAGTGGTATTAAGGGGGTGATTCTATTTGCACATTTCCAGATTTGTTTGGGTTTACAATGCTTTTGATCCCTGTAAAGAGATAAAAGAGGGTGCTGTTCATGTTCAAAATAAGAGTCATCATCAAAACATAGCTGTCCTTTTTGCACAATCACTAAAAATAATTTGTATTTGTAGATGATACTTTACAGCACACCATCATACCAAGAAAAATCATTCCCAATTAGATCTAAACACTGAATGAATTGCACCAATAACCCTCTTTCAGCTAGGCCACAAAAAAAACATGAGATAAAGTGATCCCGGAAATCTACAATATACGAACCTGCTTGATGAATTGTGCAGCAAGTCGATGCATGTTTTCATCGTGTAGTAGTGTCTGAAGGAGAGACTTTGCAAACTCCTCGGCCTTGATGGCCACTTGTTCATGTTCCAGAGACCGTGAGGCAACCTGTGAAACTTCTACAGCAACATTCTCTCTGATTGGGTCCCGCAATAGATAAACCATCAAAGCTGCACAAGGAAGGAAAATTATGATTTGAATACATCGCCAATGGAGTAAAAACAAATTCTAAAACATACATGCAATTTTTAATCAGTAATCAATGTAATAGGTTTAATTACTCCTAACATTTAGTTCAATTTTTCTATCATTATTGGAGCATTCAATAAGAGGAGTTTTTAGTTTCATGTAAATTGAAAAGAAGAAGTTTGGTACTACGTGTACAATTAAATTCCCATAATCAGTTGAAAGCGAGCTGTGTTAAACTCTTAGACTGCTGGCTAAATCCAGATTCTTATGAGTTTAAATCTATAGGGTTTCATCATAAACATTTTTTTTCTCATGAAGTCTACAGAGTCACCTGATAGATTTCTTTCTTGTGCAGTTGCTCTTTGCTTTACCTGTGGCAATAAAAACTCCAACTGCGATGCGGATGGTAGAGTACCCATGAAACCTATATGAGTTTTCCAACTTCTCCAAGTGTTGAAGAACAGAACTGCGGTCTGATGAACTTGTGGCAGGATTCAACGGGGGTCTGGAACTGGAATTCCAACGATGAACACAAAAGTTAGCTGATGAAATTACTGGAAAGAATTTCTGTTCATCGAGTTTGAGGTGTTGATGGGTGTGACATGGAAAGCAAATAGTTGAGAAATGTTTTACTGACTTCAGATTTCGTGAGGACTCGTAAATAGGTCTGGTTGGTTGAATATGAGATACAAAATCAGATGTAATGAATCTAGCCCCAACAGTTCTGAAACTGGAGTTGTGCATTGGAATGGGCGCAATCCATTGAGTTGAGTACCGGGGACGCCACCGGGCTGCGATGCGCAATTCGCCTCCTGAAGAGCAGACAGTGAAACGTTGAAGAAAATGTTCATGGCAGCCTGAAATGTGAATACTTTTTCGACCAAACGAAAGAATGAAACCATTTCTAAAATAACTAAAAAATGCTAATGTATTCATCTTAGCATTATCACTAAATTACTTCTTAGAGAAAATAGAGAAAATAGCGTCGAATGCTTAACATTCACCCAGCATCAGCACGTACCTTGGCCCGTACAGCTACAGTGCAGTACAGCTAGTTGTTCGCGTGAACTAGCAGACGACGTACAGTACATGCACCAAGCAGCTCCGCAGCTCGGAACGCTAGCAGCCGCTCTCATTGAAGCACTTCGCTGCAAGTACGCTACGGCACCCAGTTAGGGGTCTAGCTCTGCGCTGCTCTCGGCCTGGCCGAGTGGAGTAGCCGCACAAGTCTTCACAAGCGCGTGTCAGCAATCATGCAATCGGATACCAAAGATTTGACCAACGTTCCTGAGGTTTCTAAATATATGAAGGAAATGCAGCTACGTAAAGGATTAGCGGCAGAGGAATTAAAAATGGTGAGAATACGGAATTTCTTTCAATTTCATGATTTCACGCAAAATAAAGATTTTTAATGGCTAGCTTCAAATTTGGAACACATGAATTGAAATATGTGGGACAATAGTCAATCACATTTGGGAGCACAGCTGAGCTTAGACCGAATTCGGTCTAATATTAGTAATAACCTCAGCTGTGCTGCATGCTGTGGTGATGGTATAGTAATAGGGGTGATGATGATATGATGATGATCATGATACTAATAATAATGATGAGGAGAATTTGTTGTAGTCATTATACGACACATATTAAGATGGTGGTGATGGTTATGATAATGAAGAAGATGGTGATGTATGATGATGGTGATGTATGGTGGTGTGACCAAAGTTCGCGTACTAACACTAAAAGCGCTTATAACAGGAGAACGATACGCGATGCCTGTGTGGGACTGAGACAACAAAATCTTTGAGCACCGTCGACAACTCCAAAGGTGAAATAGAAGTCTACGACATAAAAAATGTGAATAAGCTAGCTTTTTCACGCTTTTTATCATAACAAATTGTGTTTTTTTACATGAAAATCAGTTTATTAGAGGGATTGACTCTGAAAAATAATGATAAAATTCCAATTTCTTACGCAAAAAACCAGAATCTGCGCGCCTGCTTCCACCATATCTGTGTTTGTGAATTTCAATGAATCTAATGGGTTTCGTAAGAATACAAATTTAAAAGGGGAAAGTGGAGAGACAAACAGAGAAAAGAGCGAGAACTTGTGTATGACTGAAAGGAGACACATGATATTTTTTTCAAACAAACAAATGACATGCAGATAGGGACTACATTGTCATTAACACATAAACATTGACAAATATTCTCTTTTATGTGCAAAATTTAACAAGGGTATTTTTATCGGGCAATATTTCAATGATAGAGAGAAATTATTATCTTTTTCAAAGTTTCAATATAAAGTTCGGCTTCTGATTGAAAGTTTGAAACTACATAACTTTTTGGAATGTTTATATATATAAAGCTCATCACAAGAGGGCAGTAAATATCATGCGCGAACTTAGGTCACACTTTTTGACGGACGTCGGTAGTGGTAAGGCTTCCGATATGCTCGTCTTATTATTGATTTGAAGTAAATAAAGCCTTGGAATATGTTGATCTGGATTTTTTGTAATGTGCAAGAAAAGAAAAATATCCGCGAACTTTGGTCACCCCTTCATATAACCTAGTGATGTATGATGCTGATGGTACATGGTGATTGTGATGATGATGATAATGATAATGATGATGATGACAAAGACGCTGGAACATGATGACAGTTAAGTCATAGTAATCATGGTGATGAACATGATGGTAATGACCCTGAAATGGACGATGATGATGATGATTATGATGATGGTGGTGGTGGTTGTGGTGGTGGTGGTGCATGGTGGTGGTGTTGTTGGTGGTGGTGAGCATTATGAATATTCTGGTTGTTATAATAACGATAATGCTGGTGATAATGAATTATGAAATAATGATTTTGATGTTAATGATGGTGATGACCAACGGTGATGATGATCGATGGTTGTGATGATGTTGGTGATGGTGATGATAATATTGATGATGAAAATAAATTGTGATGGTGATCATGATCATGATGGTGATGATGATGTTTATGATGATTATGATGAGGATAATGTTTATGATGATGATGATGATGGTGATGATAATGTTTATGATGATGGTGATGATAATGTTTATGATGATGGTGATGATAATGTTTATGATGATAATGGTGATAATGTTTATGATTGTGATTAAGATGATGATGTTGGTGGTGGTGAGCATTATGAATATTCTGGTTGTTATAATATTGATAATGCTGGTGATAATGAATTATGAAATAATGATGACCAACAGTGATGATGATCGATGGTTGTGATGATGTTGGTCATGGTGATGATAATATTGATGATGAAAATAAATTGTTTATGATGATGATGATGATGATGATGATGATGATGATGATGATAATGTTTATGATGATGGTGATGATAATGTTGTTGATGATGATGATAATGTTTATGATGGTGATGATGATGATGATAGTGATGATAATGTTTATGATGATGATGATGTTGATGATGATTTTGATGATGATGATGATTATAGTTAGATTATAGATGATGATCAATGAGGAGGAGGACAAATTTTGTAAAACATAAAAGTCTACCTTTTTGCTCAATAGAGTTTTTGCCCCCCCCCCCCCCACTCAGTGTTATTTAGGGTACGTATATGCGTGTTCCCAGCACCCCCCTCCTTTTCAGCATGAGTCCGATGTGTAAAGTCAATACGGGTAGACCTTTTTCTTTTGTTATACAAGCCTTTTCAGCACCCCCCCCCCCCTTGTTCAGCATAAGTCTGGTGTGGTAAAGTCAATATGGGTAGACCTTTTTCTTTTTTACGAGCCAGAGATTTGAGGAACACGCATGTGATCTCTCTGTTCCCCGGAGTGGGGGGGGGGGGGTTTGCTGAGCAGATCTGTTTACTAAATGTTTCAATTTATGCATGATTCTCTCCCTAATCCCCCCCCCCCCCCCCCCCCGCAGTTATCAGCCATTTCAATTTCATTCACCTGCTATAAATAATGACATCTCTATGAATAGAATATTGTTGCGAGTAATAAGCCTCAGGCAAGTATTTTTGTTGTCAGGAGAAGCTTTTGTTAAAAAAAGTATACATTCAAATTAATGAATAATTTTGTTGCTTAAAATATGGCAAATTAAAACATGTTATGACCCCTTAAAGCGAGACTGCACTACTTGTAGCTACTTGCGCCCTCTATATAGCAAACAATGCCTCAGTGGTACTTGTTGGTCCCCCATGATCCCCCTTTTCTTATGTTAAGTGAGAGCTGATTTGATGAGATAACCACCTGTCAGTGACCGTGTAGTGCCAAATAAACCACTTCAGACAGGCCTAATGGTTAGTGATTCGGTTAATTAGGTAGATGCTTTAAGTGAGAAATAAATGATGTTCCGGTAAAGGTTTTGTGTTTCATCATCCACAGGTAAAACAAACAGAACACCATCTCCAGGGCCAGAAAGAAGCGCTGCTGCTCATGAGAAGAGAGCATGATGGAGAGATTGAAGGAAGGCAGAGAATCATCAATGCAGCAAGAGAGAAGATACCTGATATACAAGGAAAGAAAAGGTAAGATACATTTTAGAGGTATATACTAGTTATCAACAGAAAGATGTTGACATTTTGAAGCTGCTTTTTCTGCCATTAACAAGTTTATTCGCCTTCAAGTGTAGACACTATGAATATGACTGACAAAGAAAGCGGACAAAATATACAGTTCCTCAGGTAGACAAAGGAACATCCCTTCACTGCTATTATGTAAAAATGTGTAGAACAGGTGTCACATGCATATTCACCTTTTAACATAATAGCAGTGAAGGGATGTTCCTTTGTCTACCTGAGGAACTGTATATTTTGTCCGCTTTCTTTGTCAGTCATATTCATAGTGAGACATCAAAGGTATGTAATTAGCACATGCTTTTGATTCTAAGCCTTTAGCTGAATAGACAAGGAATTTGGTAGGCCCACAAAGTGAATGGCTTTCTTGCCAATCTATCAAGGCAAATAACTCAAGTTCTTCGGACAGGTGTTTTCTTTTGTGCTGTGGAGAGAAAAAGTTGGGTGGAGTCAGAGTTTAGTGAAGAATGGTGCAAATTATTCTTAGATATATCTTGAGAGAGTCACATGTGTGCAGAGTGGTAGGGAGATTATAGGCCTGCACTAAGAAGGTCAAAGTTAATACAAGTTACACGCAGGCATCTATAGTGATTTGTGCGTAACTGAGAGTTTTAGGCACCACATACTGAGATTGGAAAACCATCATCAGCCCCTCACTGACACAACTGTTTCCACATCTGATTTGTGAGTCATATTTCATTTTGCTGTCTTAATTCATTTGTAGCGGAAATTAGAAAATTATAGCAATTATACATAAGACACTAAGAAGACACACAAGAGACAAGAGAAGACAAAAGAAATTGCAAAAATTCATAAATTATTATTTCGATTAGCGGAACATTAAGAAGAAATTCTGAAATTGCACGTTAATGCCTTTTAATCCATGGCCATGAACTAGGTGATAATATGAAATGTGATATTGATATCACCTGGCCTTACTTGGCACCTGTATACCCTGTGTGAAGAGTGATATATTCAAAACTTCAAATGCGTTCTTAATTGCCCCTTCCCACTCCCGACGAACCTTGCACACTGGTTTTGGAGTTCGCTAGTGGACTCTTTTTTTTCCTACACATGCAGGCACTTTGAAATCGGTCAAGAAATTCACCCAAAATGTGAAAAATTGATACCCGAGTGATAGTGATTTGCTTACCTTCCACATGTTCCTGATGATAAAGATCTAACACGTGATTTACTCACAAAAATGCTGACCTCCTATGGCAAGGGGTTAGTTTATCGTTTTTGCGAATTAAATGAAAATTTTAATTTTGTTTTATTTGCTCATAATGAATGTCATAAGGTATGTCATGACCCCTTTTTAGCCCCTCTGGGGCGTTTGGGCACATTTCAGGCAATTTTGAAAATTATCACTAGTTTCCCCACAATGAATGTACTTACATGCCATTAGATGGATCCTAACCCCCATATCCCTTTGAAAGGGGCGTAGGGGGAAATATTGTAAACATTTGAATTATCACAACTTTTCGGCCGAAATGGCAAGGGCCGGAGTGGTTCAGCATTTTGAAGGAAAAAATTAAAATTTTAATATAGGCTAGTTTCCCCACAATGAATGTACTTACATGCCATTAGATGGATCCTGACCCCCATATCCTTTTGAAAGGGGTGTCGGGGCAAATATTGTAAAAAATTGAATGAACCCCAATTTCAGGCCAAAATAGTAAGGGCCGGAGTGGTTCAGCATTTTGAAGGAAAAAATTAAAAATTTAGAACAGGCCAGTTTTCCCACAATGAATGTTCTTACATGCCATTAGATGGATCCTGACCCCCATATCCTTTTTAAAGGGGTGTAGGGGCAAATATTGTAACATTTGAATTATCACAACTTTTGGGCCGAAATGGCAAGGGCCAGAGTGGTTCAGCATTTTGAAGGAAAAAAATTAAAATTTTTAAATAGGCTAGTTTCCCGACAATGAATGTACTAACATGCCATTAGATGGATCCTGACCCCCATATCCTTTTGAAAGGGGTGTAGGGGCAAATATTGTAAACATTTAAATTATGACAACTTTTGGGCCGAAATGGAAAGGGCCGGAGTGGTTCAGCATTTTGAAGGAAAAAATTAAAATTTTAATATAGGCTAGTTTCCCCACAATGAATGTACTTACATGCCATTAGATGGATCCTGACCCCCATATCCTTTTGAAAGGGGTGTAGGGGGAAATATTGTAAAAAATAGAATAAACCCCCAATTTCAGGCCGAAATGGCAAGGGCCGGAGTGGTTCAGCATTTTGAAGGAAAAAATTAAAATTTTAATATAGGCTAGTTTCCCCACAATGAATGTACTTACATGCCATTAGATGGATCCTGACCCCCATATCCTTTTGAAAGGGGTGTAGGGGGAAATATTGTAAAAAATAGAATAAACCCCAATTTCAGGCCGAAATGGAAAGGGCCGGAGTGGTTCAGCATTTTGAAGGAAAAAATTAAAATTTTAGAACAGGCCAGTTTTCCCACAATGAATGTACTTACATGCCATTAGATGGATCCTGACCCCCATATCCTTTTGAAAGGGGTGTAGGGGCAAATATTGTAAACATTTGAATTATCACGACTTTTGGGCCGAAATAGTAAGGGCCGGAGTGGTTCAGCATTTTGGAGGAAAAAATTAAAATTTTAGAACAGGCCAGGTTTCCCACAATGAATGTACTTACATGCCATTAGATGGATCCTGACCCCCATATCCTTTTTAAAGGGGTGTAGGGGCAAAAATTGTAACATTTGAATTATCACAACTTTTGGGCCGAAATGGCAAGGGCCAGAGTGGTTCAGCATTTTAGAGGAAAAAAATTAAAATTTTAGAACAGGCCAGTTTTCCCACAATGAATGTACTTACATGCCATTAGATGGATCCTGACGCCCATATCCTTTTGAAAGGGGTGTAGGGGCAAATATTGTAAACATTTAAATTATGACAACTTTTGGGTCGAAATGGAAAGGACCGGAGTGGTTCAGCATTTTGAAGGAAAAAATTAAAATTTTAATATAGGCTAGTTTCCCCACAATGAATGTACTTACATGCCATTAGATGGATCCTGACCCCCATATCCTTTTGAAAGGGGTGTAGGGGCAAATATTGTAAACATTTGAATTATCACGACTTTTGGGCCGAAATTGTAAGGGCCGAGGTGGTTCAGCATTTTGGAGGAAAAAATTAAAATTTTAGAACAGGCCAGGTTTCCCACAATGAATGTACTTACATGCCATTTGATGGATCCTGACCCCCATATTCTTTTGAAAGGGGTGTAGGGGGAAATATTGTAAACAATTGAATAAACCCCGATTTCAGGCCGAAATGGAAAGGGCCGGAGTGGTTCAACATTTTGAAGGAAAAAATTAAAATTTGAATATAGGCTAGTTTCCCCCACAATGAATGTACTTACATGCCATTAGATGGATCCAGACCCCTATATCCTTTAGAAAGGGGTGTAGGGGGAAATATTGTAAACATTTGAATTATCACAACTTTTGGGCCGAAATAGTAAGGGCCGGAGTGGTTCAGCATTTTGAAGGAAAAAACTAAAATTTTAGAACAGGCCAGAGTTCCCCACAATGAATGTACTTACATGCCATTAGATGGATCCTGACCCCCATATCCTTTTGAAAGGGGTGTCGGGGCAAATATTGTAAAAAATTGAAAAAACCCCAATTTCAGGCCGAAATGGAAAGGGCCGGAGTGGTTCAGCATTTTGAAGGAAAAAATTAAAATTTTAATATAGGCTAGTTTCCCCACAATGAATGTACTTACATGCCATAAGATGGATCCTGACCCCCATATCCTTTTGAAAGGGGTGTAGGGGGAAATATTGTAAACAATTGAATAAACCCCGATTTCAGGCCGAAATGGAAAGGGCCGGAGTGGTTCAGCATTTTGAAGGAAAAAATTAAAATTTTAATATAAGCTAGTTTCCCCACAATGAATGTACTTGCATGCCATTAGATGGATCCTGACCCCCATATCCTTTTAAAAGGGGTGTAGGGGCAAATATTGTAAACATTTGAATTATCACAACTTTTGGGCCGAAATAGTAAGGGCCGGAGTGGTTCAGCATTTTGGAGGAAAAAATTAAAATTTTAGAACAGGCCAGTTTTCCCACAATGAATGTACTTACATGCAATTAGATGGATCCTGACCTCCATATCCTTTTGAAAAGGGTGTAGGGGCAAATATTGTAAACATTTGAATTATCACAACTTTTGGGCCGAAATGGTAAGGGCCGGAGTGGTTCGGCATTTTGAAGGAAAAAATTAAAATTTTAGAACAGGCCAGTTTTCCCACAATGAATGTACTTACATGCCATTAGATGGATCCTGACCCCCATATCCTTTTGAAAGGGTGTAGGGGCAAATATTGTAAAAAATTGAAAAAACCCCAATTTCAGGCCGAAATGGAAAGGGCCGGAGTGGTTCAGCATTTTGAATGAAAAAATTAAAATTTTAATATAGGCTAGTTTCCCCACAATGAATGTACTTACATGCCATTAGATGGATCCTGACCCCCATATCCTTTTGAAAGGGGTGTAGGGGGAAATATTGTAAACAATTGAATGAACCCCGATTTCAGGCCGAAATGGAAAGGGCCGGAGTGGTTCAACATTTTGAAGGAAAAAATTAAAATTTGAATATAGGCTAGTTTCCCCACAATGAATGTACTTACATGCCATTAGATGGATCCTGACCCCCATATCCTTTTGAAAGGGGTGTAGGGGCAAATATTGTAAACATTTGAATTATCACAACTTTTGGGCCGAAATAGTAAGGGCCGGAGTGGTTCAGCATTTTGAAGGAAAAAATTAAAATTTTAGAACAGGCCAGTTTCCCCACAATGAATGTACTTGCATGCCATTAGATGGATCCTGACCCCCATATCCTTTTGAAAGGGGTGTAGGGGCAAATATTGTAAACATTTGAATTATCACAACTTTTGGGCCGAAATAGTAAGGGCCGGAGTGGTTCAGCATTTTGGAGGAAAAAATTAAAATTTTAGAACAGGCCAGTTTTCCCACAATGAATGTACTTACATGCCATTAGATGGATCCTGAACCCCATATCCTTTTGAAAGGGGTGTAGGGGGAAATATTGTAAAAAATAGAATAAACCCCAATTTCAGGCCGAAATGGAAAGGGCCGGAGTGGTTCAGCATTTTGAAGGAAAAAATTAAAATTTTAATATAGGCTAGTTTCCCCACAATGAATGTACTTACATGCCATTAGATGGATCCTGACCCCCATATCCTTTTGAAAGGGGTGTAGGGGGAAATATTGTAAAAAATAGAATAAACCCCAATTTCAGGCCGAAATGGAAAGGGCCGGAGTGGTTCAGCATTTTGAAGGAAAAAATTAAAATTTTAATATACGCTAGTTTCCCCACAATGAATGTACTTACATGCCATTAGATGGATCCTGACCCCCATATCCTTTTGAAAGGGGTGTAGGGGGAAATATTGTAAAAAATAGAATAAACCCCAATTTCAGGCCGAAATGGAAAGGGCCGGAGTGGTTCAGCATTTTGAAGGAAAAAATTAAAATTTTAATATACGCTAGTTTCCCCACAATGAATGTACTTACATGCCATTAGATGGATCCTGACCCCCATATCCTTTTGAAAAGGGTGTAGGGGCAAATATTGTAACATTTGAAATATCACAACTTTCGGGCCGAAATGGCAAGGGCCGGAGTGGTTCAGCATTTTGAAGGAAAAAATTAAAATTTTAATATAGGCTAGTTTTCCCACAATGAATGTACTTACATGCCATTAGTTGGATCCTGACCCCCATATCCTTTTGAAAGGGGTGTAGGGGCAAAAAATTGTAAACATTTGAATTATCACGACTTTTGGGCCGAAATAGTAAGGGCCGGAGTGGTTCAGCATTTTGGAGGAAAAAATTAAAATTTTAGAACAGGCCAGGTTTCCCACAATGAATGTACTTACATGCCATTTGATGGATCCTGACCCCCATATTCTTTTGAAAGGGGTGTAGGGGGAAATATTGTAAACAATTGAATAAACCCCGATTTCAGGCCGAAATGGAAAGGGCCGGAGTGGTTCAACATTTTGAAGGAAAAAATTAAAATTTGAATATAGGCTAGTTTCCCCACAATGAATGTACTTACATGCCATTAGATGGATCCTGACCCCCATATCCTTTTGAAAGGGGTGTAGGGGCAAATATTGTAAACATTTGAATTATCACAACTTTTGGGCCGAAATAGTAAGGGCCGGAGTGACTCAGCATTTTGAAGGAAAAAATTAAAATTTTAGAACAGGCCAGTTTTCCCACAATGAATGTACTTACATGCCATTAGATGGATCCTGACCCCCATATCCTTTTGAAAGGGGCGTAGGGGGAAATATTGTAAAAAATAGAATAAACCCCAATTTCAGGTTGAAATGGTAAGGGCCGGAGTGGTTCAGCCTTTTGAATGAAAAAATTAAAATTTTAATATAGGCTAGTTTCCCCACAATGAATGTACTTGCATGCCATTAGATGGATCCTGACCCCCATATCCTTTTAAAAGGGGTGTAGGGGCAAATATTGTAAACATTTGAATTATCACAACTTTTGGGCCGAAATAGTAAGGGCCGGAGTGGTTCAGCATTTTGGAGGAAAAAATTAAAATTTTAGAACAGGCCAGTTTTCCCACAATGAATGTACTTACATGCCATTAGATGGATCCTGACCCCCATATCCTTTTGAAAAGGGTGTAGGGGCAAATATTGTAAACATTTGAATTATCACAACTTTTGGGCCGAAATAGTAAGGGCCGGAGTGGTTCAGCATTTTGGAGGAAAAAATTAAAATTTAGAACAGGCCAGTTTTCCCACAATGAATGTACTTACATGCCATTAGATGGATCCTGACCCCCATATCCTTTTGAAAGGGGTGTAGGGGCAAATATTGTAAAAAATTGAAAAAACCCGAATTTCAGGCCGAAATGGAAAGGGCCGGAGTGGTTCAGCATTTTGAAGGAAAAAATTAAAATTTTAATATAGGCTAGTTTCCCCACAATGAATGTACTTACATGCCATTAGATGGATCCTGACCCCCATATCCTTTTGAAAGGGGTGTAGGGGGAAATATTGTAAAAAATAGAATAAACCCCAATTTCAGGTTGAAATGGTAAGGGCCGGAGTGGTTCAGCATTTTGAATGAAAAAATTAAAATTTTAATATAGGCTAGTTTCCCCACAATGAATGTACTTGCATGCCATTAGATGGATCCTGACCCCCATATCCTTTTAAAAGGGGTGTAGGGGCAAATATTGTAAACATTTGAATTATCACAACTTTTGGGCCGAAATAGTAAGGGCCGGAGTGGTTCAGCATTTTGGAGGAAAAAATTAAAATTTTAGAACAGGCCAGTTTTCCCACAATGAATGTACTTACATGCCATTATATGGATCCTGACCCCCATATCCTTTTGAAAAGGGTGTAGGGGCAAATATTGTAAACATTTGAATTATCACAACTTTTGGGCCGAAATAGTAAGGGCCGGAGTGGTTCAGCATTTTGGAGGAAAAAATTAAAATTTTAGAACAGGCCAGTTTTCCCACAATGAATGTACTTACATGCCATTAGATGGATCCTGACCCCCATATCCTTTTGAAAGGGGTGTAGGGGCAAATATTGTAAAAAATTGAAAAAACCCCAATTTCAGGCCGAAATGGAAAGGGCCGGAGTGGTTCAGCATTTTGAAGGAAAAAATTAAAATTTTAATATAGGCTAGTTTCCCCACAATGAATGTACTTACATGCCATTAGATGGATCCTGACCCCCATATCCTTTTGAAAGGGGTGTAGGGGGAAATATTGTAAACAATTGAATAAACCCCGATTTCAGGCCGAAATGGAAAGGGCCGGAGTGGTTCAGCATTTTGAAGGAAAAAATTAAAATTTTAATATAGGCTAGTTTCCCCACAATGAATGTACTTACATGCCATTAGATGGATCCTGACCCCCATATCCTTTTGAAAGGGGTGTAGGGGCAAATATTGTAAACATTTGAATTATCACAACTTTTGGGCCGAAATAGTAAGGGCCGGAGTGGTTCAGCATTTTGAAGGAAAAAATTAAAATTTTAATATAGGCCAGGTTTCCCACAATGAATGTACTTACATGCCATTTGATGGATCCTGACCCCCATATCCTTTTGAAAGGGGTGTAGGGGGAAATATTGTAAACAATTGAATAAACCCCGATTTCAGGCCGAAATGGAAAGGGCCGGAGTGGTTCAGCATTTTGAAGGAAAAAATTACAATTTTAATATAGGCTAGTTTCCCCACAATGAATGTACTTACATGCCATTAGATGGATCCTGACCCCCATATCCTTTTGAAAAGGGTGTAGGGGCAAATATTGTAACATTTGAATTATCACAACTTTTGGGCCGAAATGGCAAGGGCCGGAGTGGTTCAGCATTTTGAAGGAAAAAATTAAAATTTTAATATAGGCTAGTTTCCCACAATGAATGTACTTACATGCCATTAGATGGATCCTGACCCCCATATCCTTTTGAAAGGGGTGTAGGGGGAAATATTGTAAACAATTGAATAAACCCCGATTTCAGGCCGAAATGGAAAGGGCCGGAGTGGTTCAACATTTTGAAAGAAAAAATTAAAATTTTAATATAGGCTAGTTTCCCCACAATGAATGTACTTACATGCCATTAGATGGATCCTGACCCCCATATCCTTTTGAAAGGGGTGTAGGGGCAAATATTGTAAACATTTGAATTATCACAACTTTTGGGCCGAAATAGTAAGGGCCGGAGTGGTTCAGCATTTTGAAGGAAAAAATTAAAATTTTAATATAGGCTAGTTTTCCCACAATGAATGTACTTACATGCCATTAGATGGATCCTGACCCCCATATCCTTTTGAAAGGGGTGTAGGGGGAAATATTGTAAACATTTGAATTATCACGACTTTTGGGCCGAAATAGTAAGGGCCGGAGTGGTTCAGCATTTTGGAGGAAAAAATTAAAATTTTAGAACAGGCCAGGTTTCCCACAATGAATGTACTTACATGCCATTTGATGGATCCTGACCCCCATATCCTTTTGAAAGGGGTGTAGGGGGAAATATTGTAAACAATTGAATAAACCCCGATTTCAGGCCGAAATGGAAAGGGCCGGAGTGGTTCAACATTTTGAAGGAAAAAATTAAAATTTGAATATAGGCTAGTTTCCCCACAATGAATGTACTTACATGCCATTAGATGGATCCTGACCCCCATATCCTTTTGAAAGGGGCGTAGGGGGAAATATTGTAAAAAATAGAATAAACACCATTTTCAGGTTGAAATGGTAAGGGCCGGAGTGGTTCAGCATTTTGAATGAAAAAATTAAAATTTTAATATAGGCTAGTTTCCCCACAATGAATGTACTTGCATGCCATTAGATGGATCCTGACCCCCATATCCTTTTAAAAGGGGTGTAGGGGCAAATATTTTAAACATTTGAATTATCACAACTTTTGGGCCGAAATAGTAAGGGCCTGAGTGGTTCAGCATTTTGGAGGAAAAAATTAAAATTTTAGAACAGGCCAGTTTTCCCACAATGAATGTACTTACATGCCATTAGATGGATCCTGACCCCCATATCCTTTTGAAAGGGGTGTAGGGGCAAATATTGTAAACATTTGAATTATCACAACTTTTGGGCCGAAATGGTAAGGGCCGGAGTGGTTCGGCATTTTGAAGGAAAAAATTAAAATTTTAGAACAGGCCAGTTTTCCCACAATGAATGTACTTACATGCCATTAGATGGATCCTGACCCCCATATCCTTTTGAAAGGGGTGTAGGGGCAAATATTGTAAAAAATTGAAAAAACCCCAATTTCAGGCCGAAATGGAAAAGGCCGGAGTGGTTCAGCATTTTGAAGGAAAAAATTAAAATTTTAATATAGGCTAGTTTCCCCACAATGAATGTACTTACATGCCATTAGATGGATCCTGACCCCCATATCCTTTTGAAAGGGGTGTAGGGGGAAATATTGTAAACAATTGAATAAACCCCGATTTCAGGCCGAAATGGAAAGGGCCGGAGTGGTTCAACATTTTGAAGGAAAAAATTAAAATTTTAATATAGGCAAGTTTCCCCACAATGAATGTACTTACATGCCATTAGATGGATCCTGACCCCCATATCCTTTTGAAAGGGGTGTAGGGGCAAATATTGTAAACATTTGAATTATCACAACTTTTGGGCCGAAATAGTAAGGGCCGGAGTGGTTCAGCATTTTGAAGGAAAAAATTAAAATTTTAATAAAGGCTAGTTTTCCCACAATGAATGTACTTACATGCCATTAGATGGATCCTGACCCCCATATCCTTTTGAAAGGGGTGTAGGGGCAAATATTGTAAACATTTGAATTATCACAACTTTTGGGCCGAAATAGTAAGGGCCGGAGTGGTTCAGCATTTTGAAGGAAAAAATTAAAATTTTAGAACAGGCCAGTTTTCCCACAATGAATGTACTTACATGCCATTAGATGGATCCTGACCCCCATATCCTTTTGAAAGGGGTGTAGGGGCAAATATTGTAAAAAATTGAAAAAACCCCAATTTCAGGCCGAAATGGAAAGGGCCGGAGTGGTTCAGCATTTTGAAGGAAAAAATTAAAATTTTAATATAGGCTAGTTTCCCCACAATGAATGTACTTACATGCCATTAGATGGATCCTGACCCCCATATCCTTTTGAAAAGGGTGTAGGGGCAAATATTGTAACATTTGAATTATCACAACTTTTGGGCCGAAATGGCAAGGGCCGGAGTGGTTCAGCATTTTGAAGGAAAAAATTAAAATTTTAATATAGGCTAGTTTCCCACAATGAATGTACTTACATGCCATTAGATGGATCCTGACCCCCATATCCTTTTGAAAGGGGTGTAGGGGGAAATATTGTAAACAATTGAATAAACCCCGATTTCAGGCCGAAATGGAAAGGGCCGGAGTGGTTCAACATTTTGAAAGAAAAAATTAAAATTTTAATATAGGCTAGTTTCCCCACAATGAATGTACTTACATGCCATTAGATGGATCCTGACCCCCATATCCTTTTGAAAGGGGTGTAGGGGCAAATATTGTAAACATTTGAATTATCACAACTTTTGGGCCGAAATAGTAAGGGCCGGAGTGGTTCAGCATTTTGAAGGAAAAAATTAAAATTTTAATATAGGCTAGTTTTCCCACAATGAATGTACTTACATGCCATTAGATGGATCCTGACCCCCATATCCTTTTGAAAGGGGTGTAGGGGGAAATATTGTAAACATTTGAATTATCACGACTTTTGGGCCGAAATAGTAAGGGCCGGAGTGGTTCAGCATTTTGGAGGAAAAAATTAAAATTTTAGAACAGGCCAGGTTTCCCACAATGAATGTACTTACATGCCATTTGATGGATCCTGACCCCCATATCCTTTTGAAAGGGGTGTAGGGGGAAATATTGTAAACAATTGAATAAACCCCGATTTCAGGCCGAAATGGAAAGGGCCGGAGTGGTTCAACATTTTGAAGGAAAAAATTAAAATTTGAATATAGGCTAGTTTCCCCACAATGAATGTACTTACATGCCATTAGATGGATCCTGACCCCCATATCCTTTTGAAAGGGGCGTAGGGGGAAATATTGTAAAAAATAGAATAAACACCATTTTCAGGTTGAAATGGTAAGGGCCGGAGTGGTTCAGCATTTTGAATGAAAAAATTAAAATTTTAATATAGGCTAGTTTCCCCACAATGAATGTACTTGCATGCCATTAGATGGATCCTGACCCCCATATCCTTTTAAAAGGGGTGTAGGGGCAAATATTTTAAACATTTGAATTATCACAACTTTTGGGCCGAAATAGTAAGGGCCTGAGTGGTTCAGCATTTTGGAGGAAAAAATTAAAATTTTAGAACAGGCCAGTTTTCCCACAATGAATGTACTTACATGCCATTAGATGGATCCTGACCCCCATATCCTTTTGAAAGGGGTGTAGGGGCAAATATTGTAAACATTTGAATTATCACAACTTTTGGGCCGAAATGGTAAGGGCCGGAGTGGTTCGGCATTTTGAAGGAAAAAATTAAAATTTTAGAACAGGCCAGTTTTCCCACAATGAATGTACTTACATGCCATTAGATGGATCCTGACCCCCATATCCTTTTGAAAGGGGTGTAGGGGCAAATATTGTAAAAAATTGAAAAAACCCCAATTTCAGGCCGAAATGGAAAAGGCCGGAGTGGTTCAGCATTTTGAAGGAAAAAATTAAAATTTGAATATAGGCTAGTTTCCCCACAATGAATGTACTTACATGCCATTAGATGGATCCTGACCCCCATATCCTTTTGAAAGGGGTGTAGGGGGAAATATTGTAAACAATTGAATAAACCCCGATTTCAGGCCGAAATGGAAAGGGCCGGAGTGGTTCAACATTTTGAAGGAAAAAATTAAAATTTTAATATAGGCAAGTTTCCCCACAATGAATGTACTTACATGCCATTAGATGGATCCTGACCCCCATATCCTTTTGAAAGGGGTGTAGGGGCAAATATTGTAAACATTTGAATTATCACAACTTTTGGGCCGAAATAGTAAGGGCCGGAGTGGTTCAGCATTTTGAAGGAAAAAATTAAAATTTTAATAAAGGCTAGTTTTCCCACAATGAATGTACTTACATGCCATTAGATGGATCCTGACCCCCATATCCTTTTGAAAGGGGTGTAGGGGCAAATATTGTAAACATTTGAATTATCACAACTTTTGGGCCGAAATAGTAAGGGCCGGAGTGGTTCAGCATTTTGAAGGAAAAAATTAAAATTTTAGAACAGGCCAGTTTTCCCACAATGAATGTACTTACATGCCATTAGATGGATCCTGACCCCCATATCCTTTTGAAAGGGGTGTAGGGGCAAATATTGTAAAAAATTGAAAAACCCCAATTTCAGGCCGAAATGGAAAGGGCCGGAGTGGTTCAGCATTTTGAAGGAAAAAATTAAAATTTTAATATAGGCTAGTTTCCCCACAATGAATGTACTTACATGCCATTAGATGGATCCTGACCCCCATATCCTTTTGAAAGGGTGTAGGGGCAAATATTGTAAACATTTGAATTATCACAAATTTTGGGCCGAAATGGCAAGGGCCGGAGTGGTTCAGCATTTTGAAGGAAAAAATTAAAATTTTAATATAGGCTAGTTTCCCCACAATGAATGTACTTACATGCCATTAGATGGATCCAGACCCCTATATCCTTTAGAAAGGGGTGTAGGGGGAAATATTGTAAACATTTGAATTATCACAACTTTTGGGCCGAAATAGTAAGGGCCGGAGTGGTTCAGCATTTTGAAGGAAAAAACTAAAATTTTAGAACAGGCCAGAGTTCCCCACAATGAATGTACTTACATGCCATTAGATGGATCCTGACCCCCATATCCTTTTGAAAGGGGTGTCGGGGCAAATATTGTAAAAAATTTAATAAACCCCAATTTCAGGCCGAAATGGTAAGGGCCGGAGTGGTTTGGCATTTTGAAGGAAAAAATTAAAATTTTAGAACAGGCCAGTTTTCCCACAATGAATGTACTTACATGCCATTAGATGGATCCTGACCCCATATCCTTTTGAAAGGGGTGTAGGGGCAAATATTGTAAAAAATTGAATAAACCCCAATTTCAGGCCGAAATGGAAAGGGCCGGAGTGGTTCAACACTTTGAAGGAAAAAATTAAAATTTGAATATAGGCTAGTTTCCCCACAATGAATGTACTTGCATGCCATTAGATGGATCCTGACCCCCATATCCTTTTGAAAGGGGTGTAGGGGCAAATATTGTAAACATTTGAATTATCACAACTTTTGGGCCGAAATAGTAAGGGCCGGAGTGGTTCAGCATTTTGGAGGAAAAAATTAAAATTTTAGAACAGGCCAGTTTTCCCACAATGAATGTACTTACATGCCATTAGATGGATCCTGAACCCCATATCCTTTTGAAAGGGGTGTAGGGGGAAATATTGTAAAAAATAGAATAAACCCCAATTTCCGGCCGAAATGGAAAGGGCCGGAGTGGTTCAGCATTTTGAAGGAAAAAATTAAAATTTTAATATAGGCTAGTTTCCCCACAATGAATGTACTTACATGCCATTAGATGGATCCTGACCCCCATATCCTTTTGAAAGGGGTGTAGGGGGAAATATTGTAAAAAATAGAATAAACCCCAATTTCAGGCCGAAATGGAAAGGGCCGGAGTGGTTCAGCATTTTGAAGGAAAAAATTAAAATTTTAATATAGGCTAGTTTCCCCACAATGAATGTACTTACATGCCATTAGATAGATCCTGTCCCTCATATCCTTTTGAAAGGGGTGTAGGGGGAAATATTGTAAACATTTGAATTATCACAAGTTTTGGGCCGAAATGGCAAGGGCCGGAGTGGTTCAGCATTTTGAAGGAAAAAATTACAATTTTAATATAGGCCAGTTTCCCCACAATGAATGTACTTACATGCCATTAGATGGATCCTGACCCCCATATCCTTTTGAAAGGGGTGTCGGGGCAAATATTGTAAAAAATTGAATAAACCCCAATTTCAGGCCGAAATGGAAAGGGCCGGAGTGGTTCAGCATTTTGAAGGAAAAAATTAAAATTTGAATATAGGCTGGTTTCCCCACAATGAATGTACTTACATGCTATTAGATGGATCCTGACCCCCATATCCTTTTGAAAAGGGTGTAGGGGCAAATATTTTAACATTTGAATTATCACAACTTTTGGGCCGAAATGGCAAGGGCCGGAGTGGTTCAGCATTTTGAAGGAAAAAATTAAAATTTTAATAAAGGCTAGTTTTCCCACAATGAATGTACTTACATGCCATTAGATGGATCCTGACCCCCATATCCTTTTGAAAGGGTGTAGGGGCAAATATTGTAAACATTTGAATTATCACAACTTTTGGGCCGAAATAGAAAGTCCCGGAGTGGTTCAGCATTTTGGAGGATAAAAATAAAATTTTAGAACAGGCCAGTTTTCCCACAATGAATGTACTTACATGCCATTAGATGGATCCAGACCCCTATATCCTTTAGAAAGGGGTGTAGGGGGAAATATTGTAAACATTTGAATTATCACAACTTTTGGGCCGAAATAGTAAGGGCCGGAGTGGTTCAGCATTTTGAAGGAAAAAACTAAAATTTTAGAACAGGCCAGTTTCCCCACAATGAATGTACTTACATGCCATTAGATGGATCCTGACCCCCATATCCTTTTGAAAAGGTAGTAGGGGCAAATATTTTAACATTTGAATTATCACAACTTTTGGGCCGAAATGGCAAGGGCCGGAGTGGTTCAGCATTTTGAAGGAAAAAATTAAAATTTTAATATAGGCTAAATTCCCCACAATGAATGTACTTACATGCCATTAGATGGATCCTGACCCCCATATCCTTTTGAAAGGGTGTAGGGGCAAATATTGTAAACATTTGAATTATCACAACTTTTGGGCCGAAATAGAAAGGGCCGGAGTGGTTCAGCATTTTGGAGGAAAAAAATAAAATTTTAGAACAGGCCAGTTTTCCCACAATGAATGTACTTACATGCCATTAGATGGATCCAGACCCCTATATCCTTTAGAAAGGGGTGTAGGGGGAAATATTGTAAACATTTGAATTATCACAACTTTTGGGCTGAAATAGTAAGGGCCGGAGTGGTTCAGCATTTTGAAGGAAAAAATTAAAATTTGAATATAGGCTAGTTTCCCCACAATGAATGTACTTACATGCCATTAGATGGATCCTGACCCCCATATCCTTTTGAAAGGGGTGTAGGGGCAAATATTGTAAAAAAATAGAATAAACCCCAATTTCAGGCCGAAATGGAAAGGGCCGGAGTGGTTCAGCATTTTGAAGGAAAAAATTACAATTTTAATATAGGCTAGTTTCCCCACAATGAATGTACTTACATGCCATTAGATGGATCCTGACCCCCATATCCTTTTGAAAAGGGTGTAGGGGCAAATATTGTAACATTTGAATTATCACAACTTTTGGGCCGAAATGGCAAGGGCCGGAGTGGTTCAGCATTTTGAAGGAAAAAATTACAATTTTAATATAGGCTAGTTTCCCCACAATGAATGTACTTACATGCCATTAGATGGATCCTGACCCCCATATCCTTTTGAAAAGGGTGTAGGGGCAAATATTGTAACATTTGAATTATCACAACTTTTGGGCCGAAATGGCAAGGGCCGGAGTGGTTCAGCATTTTGAAGGAAAAAATTAAAATTTTAATATAGGCTAGTTTCCCCACAATGAATGTACTTACATGACATTAGATGGATCCTGACCCCCATATCCTTTTGAAAAGGGTGTAGGGGCAAATATTGTAACATTTGAATTATCACAACTTTTGGGTCGAAATGGCAAGGGCCGGAGTGGTTCAGCATTTTGAAGGAAAAAATTAAAATTTTAATATAGGCTAGTTTCCCCACAATGAATGTACTTACATGACATTAGATGGATCCTGACCCCCATATCCTTTTGAAAAGGGTGTAGGGGCAAATATTGTAAAATTTGAATTATCACAACTTTTGGGCCGAAATGGCAAGGGCCGGAGTGGTTCAGCATTTTGAAGGAAAAAATTAAAATTTTAATATAGGCTAGTTTCCCCACAATGAATGTACTTACATGACATTAGATGGATCCTGACCCCCATATCCTTTTGAAAAGGGTGTAGGGGCAAATATTGTAACATTTGAATTATCACAACTTTTGGGTCGAAATGGCAAGGGCCGGAGTGGTTCAGCATTTTGAAGGAAAAAATTAAAATTTTAATATAGGCTAGTTTCCCCACAATGAATGTACTTACATGACATTAGATGGATCCTGACCCCCATATCCTTTTGAAAAGGGTGTAGGGGCAAATATTGTAACATTTGAATTATCACAACTTTTGGGTCGAAAAGGCAAGGGCCGGAGTGGTTCAGCATTTTGAAGGAAAAAATTACAATTTTAATATAGGCTAGTTTCCCCACAATGAATGTACTTACATGCCATTAGATGGATTCAGACCCCTATATCCTTTAGAAAGGGGTGTAGGGGGAAATATTGTAAACATTTGAATTATCACAACTTTTGGGCCGAAATAGTAAGGGCCGGAGTGGTTCAGCATTTTGAAGGAAAAACTAAAATTTTAGAACAGGCCAGTTTCCCACAATGAATGTACTTACATGCCATTAGATGGATCCTGACCCCCATATCCTTTTGAAAGGGGTGTAGGGGGAAATATTGTAAAAAATAGAATAAACACCATTTTCAGGTTGAAATGGAAAGGGCCGGAGTGGTTCAGCATTTTGAAGGAAAAAATTAAAATTTTAATATAGGCTAGTTTCCCCACAATGAATGTACTTACATGCCATTAGATGGATCCTGACCCCCATATCCTTTTGAAAGGGGTGTAGGGGGAAATATTGTAAAAAATAGAATAAACCCCAATTTCAGGCCGAAATGGAAAGGGCCGGAGTGGTTCAGCATTTTGAAGGAAAAAATTAAAATTTTAATATAGGCTAGTTTCCCCACAATGAATGTACTTACATGCCATTAGATGGATCCTGACCCCCATATCCTTTTGAAAAGGGTGTAGGGGCAAATATTGTAACATTTGAATTATCACAACTTTCGGGCCGAAATGGCAAGGGCCGGAGTGGTTCAGCATTTTGAAGGAAAAAATTAAAATTTTAATATAGGCTAGTTTTCCCACAATGAATGTACTTACATGCCATTAGATGGATCCTGACCCCCATATCCTTTTGAAAGGGGTGTAGGGGCAAATATTGTAAACATTTGAATTATCACGACTTTTGGGCCGAAATAGTAAGGGCCGGAGTGGTTCAGCATTTTGGAGGAAAAAATTAAAATTTTAGAACAGGCCAGGTTTCCCACAATGAATGTACTTACATGCCATTTGATGGATCCTGACCCCCATATTCTTTTGAAAGGGGTGTAGGGGGAAATATTGTAAACAATTGAATAAACCCCGATTTCAGGCCGAAATGGAAAGGGCCGGAGTGGTTCAACATTTTGAAGGAAAAAATTAAAATTTGAATATAGGCTAGTTTCCCCACAATGAATGTACTTACATGCCATTAGATGGATCCTGACCCCCATATCCTTTTGAAAGGGTTGTAGGGGCAAATATTGTAAACATTTGAATTATCACAACTTTTGGGCCGAAATAGTAAGGGCCGGAGTGGTTCAGCATTTTGAAGGAAAAAATTAAAATTTTAGAACAGGCCAGTTTTCCCACAATGAATGTACTTACATGCCATTAGATGGATCCTGACCCCCATATCCTTTTGAAAGGGGCGTAGGGGGAAATATTGTAAAAAATAGAATAAACACCATTTTCAGGTTGAAATGGTAAGGGCCGGAGTGGTTCAGCATTTTGAATGAAAAAATTAAAATTTTAATATAGGCTAGTTTCCCCACAATGAATGTACTTGCATGCCATTAGATGGATCCTGACCCCCATATCCTTTTGAAAGGGGTGTAGGGGCAAATATTGTAAACATTTGAATTATCACAACTTTTGGGCCGAAATAGTAAGGGCCGGAGTGGTTCAGCATTTTGGAGGAAAAAATTAAAATTTTAGAACAGGCCAGTTTTCCCACAATGAATGTACTTACATGCCATTAGATGGATCCTGACCCCCATATCCTTTTGAAAGGGGTGTAGGGGGAAATATTGTAAAAAATAGAATAAACCCCAATTTCAGGCCGAAATGGAAAGGGCCGGAGTGGTTCAGCATTTTGAAGGAAAAAATTAAATTTTAATATAGGCTAGTTTCCCCACAATGAATGTACTTACATGCCATTAGATGGATCCTGACCCCCATATCCTTTTGAAAGGGGTGTAGGGGCAAATATTGTAAACATTTGAATTATCACAACTTTTGGGCCGAAATAGTAAGGGCCGGAGTGGTTCAGCATTTTGAAGGAAAAAATTAAAATTTTAGAACAGGCCAGTTTCCCCACAATGAATGTACTTACATGCCATTAGATGGATCCTGACCCCCATATCCTTTTGAAAGGGGTGTCGGGGCAAATATTGTAAAAAATTTAATAAACCCCAATTTCAGGCCGAAATGGTAAGGGCCGGAGTGGTTCGGCATTTTGAAGGAAAAAATTAAAATTTTAGAACAGGCCAGTTTTCCCACAATGAATGTACTTACATGCCATTAGATGGATCCTGACCCCCATATCCTTTTGAAAGGGTTGTAGGGGCAAATATTGTAAAAAATAGAATAAACCCCAATTTCAGGCCGAAATGGAAAGGGCCGGAGTGGTTTAGCATTTTGAAGGAAAAAATTACAATTTTAATATAGGCTAGTTTCCCCACAATGAATGTACTTACATGCCATTAGATGGATCCTGACCCCCATATCCTTTTGAAAAGGGTGTAGGGGCAAATATTGTAACATTTGAATTATCACAACTTTTGGGCCGAAATGGCAAGGGCCGGAGTGGTTCAGCATTTTGAAGGAAAAAATTAAAATTTTAATATAGGCTAGTTTCCCCACAATGAATGTACTTACATGACATTAGATGGATCCTGACCCCCATATCCTTTTGAAAAGGGTGTAGGGGCAAATATTGTAACATTTGAATTATCACAACTTTTGGGTCGAAATGGCAAGGGCCGGAGTGGTTCAGCATTTTGAAGGAAAAAATTACAATTTTAATATAGGCTAGTTTCCCCACAATGAATGTACTTACATGCCATTAGATGGATCCAGACCCCTATATCCTTTAGAAAGGGGTGTAGGGGGAAATATTGTAAACATTTGAATTATCACAACTTTTGGGCCGAAATAGTAAGGGCCGGAGTGGTTCAGCATTTTGAAGGAAAAAACTAAAATTTTAGAACAGGCCAGTTTCCCACAATGAATGTACTTACATGCCATTAGATGGATCCTGACCCCCATATCCTTTTGAAAGGGGTGTAGGGGGAAATATTGTAAAAAATAGAATAAACACCATTTTCAGGTTGAAATGGAAAGGGCCGGAGTGGTTCAACATTTTGAAGGAAAAAAATAAAATTTGAATATAGGCTAGTTTCCCCACAATGAATGTACTTACATGCCATTAGATGGATCCTGACCCCCATATCCTTTTGAAAGGGTTGTAGGGGCAAATATTGTAAACATTTGAATTATCACAACTTTTGGGCCGAAATAGTAAGGGCCGGAGTGGTTCAGCATTTTGAAGGAAAAAATTAAAATTTTAGAACAGGCCAGTTTTCCCACAATGAATGTACTTACATGCCATTAGATGGATCCTGACCCCCATATCCTTTTGAAAGGGGCGTAGGGGGAAATATTGTAAAAAATAGAATAAACACCATTTTCAGGTTGAAATGGTAAGGGCCGGAGTGGTTCAGCATTTTGAAGGAAAAAATTAAAATTTGAATATAGGCTAGTTTCCCCACAATGAATGTACTTGCATGCCATTAGATGGATCCTGACCCCCATATCCTTTTGAAAGGGGTGTAGGGGCAAATATTGTAAACATTTGAATTATCACAACTTTTGGGCCGAAATAGTAAGGGCCGGAGTGGTTCAGCATTTTGGAGGAAAAAATTAAAATTTTAGAACAGGCCAGTTTTCCCACAATGAATGTACTTACATGCCATTAGATGGATCCTGACCCCCATATCCTTTTGAAAGGGGTGTAGGGGTAAATATTGTAAAAATAGAATAAACCCCAATTTCAGGCCGAAATGGAAAGGGCCGGAGTGGTTCAGCATTTTGAAGGAAAAAATTAAATTTTAATATAGGCTAGTTTCCCCACAATGAATGTACTTACATGCCATTAGATGGATCCTGACCCCCATATCCTTTTGAAAGGGGTGTAGGGGGAAATATTGTAAAAAATAGAATAAACCCCAATTTCAGGCCGAAATGGAAAGGGCCGGAGTGGTTCAGCATTTTGAAGGAAAAAATTAAAATTTTAATATAGGCTAGTTTCCCCACAATGAATGTACTTACATGACATTAGATGGATCCTGACCCCCATATCCTTTTGAAAAGGGTGTAGGGGCAAATATTGTAAAATTTGAATTATCACAACTTTTGGGCCGAAATGGCAAGGGCCGGAGTGGTTCAGCATTTTGAAGGAAAAAATTAAAATTTTAATATAGGCTAGTTTCCCCACAATGAATGTACTTACATGACATTAGATGGATCCTGACCCCCATATCCTTTTGAAAAGGGTGTAGGGGCAAATATTGTAACATTTGAATTATCACAACTTTTGGGTCGAAATGGCAAGGGCCGGAGTGGTTCAGCATTTTGAAGGAAAAAATTAAAATTTTAATATAGGCTAGTTTCCCCACAATGAATGTACTTACATGACATTAGATGGATCCTGACCCCCATATCCTTTTGAAAAGGGTGTAGGGGCAAATATTGTAACATTTGAATTATCACAACTTTTGGGTCGAAAAGGCAAGGGCCGGAGTGGTTCAGCATTTTGAAGGAAAAAATTACAATTTTAATATAGGCTAGTTTCCCCACAATGAATGTACTTACATGCCATTAGATGGATTCAGACCCCTATATCCTTTAGAAAGGGGTGTAGGGGGAAATATTGTAAACATTTGAATTATCACAACTTTTGGGCCGAAATAGTAAGGGCCGGAGTGGTTCAGCATTTTGAAGGAAAAACTAAAATTTTAGAACAGGCCAGTTTCCCACAATGAATGTACTTACATGCCATTAGATGGATCCTGACCCCCATATCCTTTTGAAAGGGGTGTAGGGGGAAATATTGTAAAAAATAGAATAAACACCATTTTCAGGTTGAAATGGAAAGGGCCGGAGTGGTTCAGCATTTTGAAGGAAAAAATTAAAATTTTAATATAGGCTAGTTTCCCCACAATGAATGTACTTACATGCCATTAGATGGATCCTGAACCCCATATCCTTTTGAAAGGGGTGTAGGGGGAAATATTGTAAAAAATAGAATAAACCCCAATTTCAGGCCGAAATGGAAAGGGCCGGAGTGGTTCAGCATTTTGAAGGAAAAAATTAAAATTTTAATATAGGCTAGTTTCCCCACAATGAATGTACTTACATGCCATTAGATGGATCCTGACCCCCATATCCTTTTGAAAGGGGTGTAGGGGGAAATATTGTAAAAAATAGAATAAACCCCAATTTCAGGCCGAAATGGAAAGGGCCGGAGTGGTTCAGCATTTTGAAGGAAAAAATTAAAATTTTAATATAGGCTAGTTTCCCCACAATGAATGTACTTACATGCCATTAGATGGATCCTGACCCCCATATCCTTTTGAAAAGGGTGTAGGGGCAAATATTGTAACATTTGAATTATCACAACTTTCGGGCCGAAATGGCAAGGGCCGGAGTGGTTCAGCATTTTGAAGGAAAAAATTAAAATTTTAATATAGGCTAGTTTTCCCACAATGAATGTACTTACATGCCATTAGATGGATCCTGACCCCCATATCCTTTTGAAAGGGTGTAGGGGCAAATATTGTAAACATTTGAATTATCACGACTTTTGGGCCGAAATAGTAAGGGCCGGAGTGGTTCAGCATTTTGGAGGAAAAAATTAAAATTTTAGAACAGGCCAGGTTTCCCACAATGAATGTACTTACATGCCATTTGATGGATCCTGACCCCCATATTCTTTTGAAAGGGGTGTAGGGGGAAATATTGTAAACAATTGAATAAACCCCGATTTCAGGCCGAAATGGAAAGGGCCGGAGTGGTTCAACATTTTGAAGGAAAAAATTAAAATTTGAATATAGGCTAGTTTCCCCACAATGAATGTACTTACATGCCATTAGATGGATCCTGACCCCCATATCCTTTTGAAAGGGTTGTAGGGGCAAATATTGTAAACATTTGAATTATCACAACTTTTGGGCCGAAATAGTAAGGGCCGGAGTGGTTCAGCATTTTGAAGGAAAAAATTAAAATTTTAGAACAGGCCAGTTTTCCCACAATGAATGTACTTACATGCCATTAGATGGATCCTGACCCCCATATCCTTTTGAAAGGGGCGTAGGGGGAAATATTGTAAAAAATAGAATAAACACCATTTTCAGGTTGAAATGGTAAGGGCCGGAGTGGTTCAGCATTTTGAATGAAAAAATTAAAATTTTAATATAGGCTAGTTTCCCCACAATGAATGTACTTGCATGCCATTAGATGGATCCTGACCCCCATATCCTTTTGAAAGGGGTGTAGGGGCAAATATTGTAAACATTTGAATTATCACAACTTTTGGGCCGAAATAGTAAGGGCCGGAGTGGTTCAGCATTTTGGAGGAAAAAATTAAAATTTTAGAACAGGCCAGTTTTCCCACAATGAATGTACTTACATGCCATTAGATGGATCCTGACCCCCATATCCTTTTGAAAGGGGTGTAGGGGGAAATATTGTAAAAAATAGAATAAACCCCAATTTCAGGCCGAAATGGAAAGGGCCGGAGTGGTTCAGCATTTTGAAGGAAAAAATTAAATTTTAATATAGGCTAGTTTCCCCACAATGAATGTACTTACATGCCATTAGATGGATCCTGACCCCCATATCCTTTTGAAAGGGGTGTAGGGGCAAATATTGTAAACATTTGAATTATCACAACTTTTGGGCCGAAATAGTAAGGGCCGGAGTGGTTCAGCATTTTGAAGGAAAAAATTAAAATTTTAGAACAGGCCAGTTTCCCCACAATGAATGTACTTACATGCCATTAGATGGATCCTGACCCCCATATCCTTTTGAAAGGGGTGTCGGGGCAAATATTGTAAAAAATTTAATAAACCCCAATTTCAGGCCGAAATGGTAAGGGCCGGAGTGGTTCGGCATTTTGAAGGAAAAAATTAAAATTTTAGAACAGGCCAGTTTTCCCACAATGAATGTACTTACATGCCATTAGATGGATCCTGACCCCCATATCCTTTTGAAAGGGTTGTAGGGGCAAATATTGTAAAAAATAGAATAAACCCCAATTTCAGGCCGAAATGGAAAGGGCCGGAGTGGTTTAGCATTTTGAAGGAAAAAATTACAATTTTAATATAGGCTAGTTTCCCCACAATGAATGTACTTACATGCCATTAGATGGATCCTGACCCCCATATCCTTTTGAAAAGGGTGTAGGGGCAAATATTGTAACATTTGAATTATCACAACTTTTGGGCCGAAATGGCAAGGGCCGGAGTGGTTCAGCATTTTGAAGGAAAAAATTAAAATTTTAATATAGGCTAGTTTCCCCACAATGAATGTACTTACATGACATTAGATGGATCCTGACCCCCATATCCTTTTGAAAAGGGTGTAGGGGCAAATATTGTAACATTTGAATTATCACAACTTTTGGGTCGAAATGGCAAGGGCCGGAGTGGTTCAGCATTTTGAAGGAAAAAATTACAATTTTAATATAGGCTAGTTTCCCCACAATGAATGTACTTACATGCCATTAGATGGATCCAGACCCCTATATCCTTTAGAAAGGGGTGTAGGGGGAAATATTGTAAACATTTGAATTATCACAACTTTTGGGCAGAAATAGTAAGGGCCGGAGTGGTTCAGCATTTTGAAGGAAAAAACTAAAATTTTAGAACAGGCCAGTTTCCCACAATGAATGTACTTACATGCCATTAGATGGATCCTGACCCCCATATCCTTTTGAAAGGGGTGTAGGGGGAAATATTGTAAAAAATAGAATAAACACCATTTTCAGGTTGAAATGGAAAGGGCCGGAGTGGTTCAACATTTTGAAGGAAAAAAATAAAATTTGAATATAGGCTAGTTTCCCCACAATGAATGTACTTACATGCCATTAGATGGATCCTGACCCCCATATCCTTTTGAAAGGGTTGTAGGGGCAAATATTGTAAACATTTGAATTATCACAACTTTTGGGCCGAAATAGTAAGGGCCGGAGTGGTTCAGCATTTTGAAGGAAAAAATTAAAATTTTAGAACAGGCCAGTTTTCCCACAATGAATGTACTTACATGCCATTAGATGGATCCTGACCCCCATATCCTTTTGAAAGGGGCGTAGGGGGAAATATTGTAAAAAATAGAATAAACACCATTTTCAGGTTGAAATGGTAAGGGCCGGAGTGGTTCAGCATTTTGAAGGAAAAAATTAAAATTTGAATATAGGCTAGTTTCCCCACAATGAATGTACTTGCATGCCATTAGATGGATCCTGACCCCCATATCCTTTTGAAAGGGGTGTAGGGGCAAATATTGTAAACATTTGAATTATCACAACTTTTGGGCCGAAATAGTAAGGGCCGGAGTGGTTCAGCATTTTGGAGGAAAAAATTAAAATTTTAGAACAGGCCAGTTTTCCCACAATGAATGTACTTACATGCCATTAGATGGATCCTGACCCCCATATCCTTTTGAAAGGGGTGTAGGGGTAAATATTGTAAAAATAGAATAAACCCCAATTTCAGGCCGAAATGGAAAGGGCCGGAGTGGTTCAGCATTTTGAAGGAAAAAATTAAATTTTAATATAGGCTAGTTTCCCCACAATGAATGTACTTACATGCCATTAGATGGATCCTGACCCCCATATCCTTTTGAAAGGGGTGTAGGGGGAAATATTGTAAAAAATAGAATAAACCCCAATTTCAGGCCGAAATGGAAAGGGCCGGAGTGGTTCAGCATTTTGAAGGAAAAAATTAAAATTTTAATATAGGCTAGTTTCCCCACAATGAATGTACTTACATGACATTAGATGGATCCTGACCCCCATATCCTTTTGAAAAGGGTGTAGGGGCAAATATTGTAAAATTTGAATTATCACAACTTTTGGGCCGAAATGGCAAGGGCCGGAGTGGTTCAGCATTTTGAAGGAAAAAATTAAAATTTTAATATAGGCTAGTTTCCCCACAATGAATGTACTTACATGACATTAGATGGATCCTGACCCCCATATCCTTTTGAAAAGGGTGTAGGGGCAAATATTGTAACATTTGAATTATCACAACTTTTGGGTCGAAATGGCAAGGGCCGGAGTGGTTCAGCATTTTGAAGGAAAAAATTAAAATTTTAATATAGGCTAGTTTCCCCACAATGAATGTACTTACATGACATTAGATGGATCCTGACCCCCATATCCTTTTGAAAAGGGTGTAGGGGCAAATATTGTAACATTTGAATTATCACAACTTTTGGGTCGAAAAGGCAAGGGCCGGAGTGGTTCAGCATTTTGAAGGAAAAAATTACAATTTTAATATAGGCTAGTTTCCCCACAATGAATGTACTTACATGCCATTAGATGGATTCAGACCCCTATATCCTTTAGAAAGGGGTGTAGGGGGAAATATTGTAAACATTTGAATTATCACAACTTTTGGGCCGAAATAGTAAGGGCCGGAGTGGTTCAGCATTTTGAAGGAAAAACTAAAATTTTAGAACAGGCCAGTTTCCCACAATGAATGTACTTACATGCCATTAGATGGATCCTGACCCCCATATCCTTTTGAAAGGGGTGTAGGGGGAAATATTGTAAAAAATAGAATAAACACCATTTTCAGGTTGAAATGGAAAGGGCCGGAGTGGTTCAGCATTTTGAAGGAAAAAATTAAAATTTTAATATAGGCTAGTTTCCCCACAATGAATGTACTTACATGCCATTAGATGGATCCTGAACCCCATATCCTTTTGAAAGGGGTGTAGGGGGAAATATTGTAAAAAATAGAATAAACCCCAATTTCAGGCCGAAATGGAAAGGGCCGGAGTGGTTCAGCATTTTGAAGGAAAAAATTAAAATTTTAATATAGGCTAGTTTCCCCACAATGAATGTACTTACATGCCATTAGATGGATCCTGACCCCCATATCCTTTTGAAAGGGGTGTAGGGGGAAATATTGTAAAAAATAGAATAAACCCCAATTTCAGGCCGAAATGGAAAGGGCCGGAGTGGTTCAGCATTTTGAAGGAAAAAATTAAAATTTTAATATAGGCTAGTTTCCCCACAATGAATGTACTTACATGCCATTAGATGGATCCTGACCCCCATATCCTTTTGAAAAGGGTGTAGGGGCAAATATTGTAACATTTGAATTATCACAACTTTCGGGCCGAAATGGCAAGGGCCGGAGTGGTTCAGCATTTTGAAGGAAAAAATTAAAATTTTAATATAGGCTAGTTTTCCCACAATGAATGTACTTACATGCCATTAGATGGATCCTGACCCCCATATCCTTTTGAAAGGGGTGTAGGGGCAAATATTGTAAACATTTGAATTATCACGACTTTTGGGCCGAAATAGTAAGGGCCGGAGTGGTTCAGCATTTTGGAGGAAAAAATTAAAATTTTAGAACAGGCCAGGTTTCCCACAATGAATGTACTTACATGCCATTTGATGGATCCTGACCCCCATATTCTTTTGAAAGGGGTGTAGGGGGAAATATTGTAAACAATTGAATAAACCCCGATTTCAGGCCGAAATGGAAAGGGCCGGAGTGGTTCAACATTTTGAAGGAAAAAATTAAAATTTGAATATAGGCTAGTTTCCCCACAATGAATGTACTTACATGCCATTAGATGGATCCTGACCCCCATATCCTTTTGAAAGGGTTGTAGGGGCAAATATTGTAAACATTTGAATTATCACAACTTTTGGGCCGAAATAGTAAGGGCCGGAGTGGTTCAGCATTTTGAAGGAAAAAATTAAAATTTTAGAACAGGCCAGTTTTCCCACAATGAATGTACTTACATGCCATTAGATGGATCCTGACCCCCATATCCTTTTGAAAGGGGCGTAGGGGGAAATATTGTAAAAAATAGAATAAACACCATTTTCAGGTTGAAATGGTAAGGGCCGGAGTGGTTCAGCATTTTGAATGAAAAAATTAAAATTTTAATATAGGCTAGTTTCCCCACAATGAATGTACTTGCATGCCATTAGATGGATCCTGACCCCCATATCCTTTTGAAAGGGGTGTAGGGGCAAATATTGTAAACATTTGAATTATCACAACTTTTGGGCCGAAATAGTAAGGGCCGGAGTGGTTCAGCATTTTGGAGGAAAAAATTAAAATTTTAGAACAGGCCAGTTTTCCCACAATGAATGTACTTACATGCCATTAGATGGATCCTGACCCCCATATCCTTTTGAAAGGGGTGTAGGGGGAAATATTGTAAAAAATAGAATAAACCCCAATTTCAGGCCGAAATGGAAAGGGCCGGAGTGGTTCAGCATTTTGAAGGAAAAAATTAAATTTTAATATAGGCTAGTTTCCCCACAATGAATGTACTTACATGCCATTAGATGGATCCTGACCCCCATATCCTTTTGAAAGGGGTGTAGGGGCAAATATTGTAAACATTTGAATTATCACAACTTTTGGGCCGAAATAGTAAGGGCCGGAGTGGTTCAGCATTTTGAAGGAAAAAATTAAAATTTTAGAACAGGCCAGTTTCCCCACAATGAATGTACTTACATGCCATTAGATGGATCCTGACCCCCATATCCTTTTGAAAGGGGTGTCGGGGCAAATATTGTAAAAAATTTAATAAACCCCAATTTCAGGCCGAAATGGTAAGGGCCGGAGTGGTTCGGCATTTTGAAGGAAAAAATTAAAATTTTAGAACAGGCCAGTTTTCCCACAATGAATGTACTGACATGCCATTAGATGGATCCTGACCCCCATATCCTTTTGAAAGGGTTGTAGGGGCAAATATTGTAAAAAATAGAATAAACCCCAATTTCAGGCCGAAATGGAAAGGGCCGGAGTGGTTTAGCATTTTGAAGGAAAAAATTACAATTTTAATATAGGCTAGTTTCCCCACAATGAATGTACTTACATGCCATTAGATGGATCCTGACCCCCATATCCTTTTGAAAAGGGTGTAGGGGCAAATATTGTAACATTTGAATTATCACAACTTTTGGGCCGAAATGGCAAGGGCCAGAGTGGTTCAGCATTTTGAAGGAAAAAATTAAAATTTTAATATAGGCTAGTTTCCCCACAATGAATGTACTTACATGACATTAGATGGATCCTGACCCCCATATCCTTTTGAAAAGGGTGTAGGGGCAAATATTGTAACATTTGAATTATCACAACTTTTGGGTCGAAATGGCAAGGGCCGGAGTGGTTCAGCATTTTGAAGGAAAAAATTACAATTTTAATATAGGCTAGTTTCCCCACAATGAATGTACTTACATGCCATTAGATGGATCCAGACCCCTATATCCTTTAGAAAGGGGTGTAGGGGGAAATATTGTAAACATTTGAATTATCACAACTTTTGGGCCGAAATAGTAAGGGCCGGAGTGGTTCAGCATTTTGAAGGAAAAAACTAAAATTTTAGAACAGGCCAGTTTCCCACAATGAATGTACTTACATGCCATTAGATGGATCCTGACCCCCATATCCTTTTGAAAGGGGTGTAGGGGGAAATATTGTAAAAAATAGAATAAACACCATTTTCAGGTTGAAATGGAAAGGGCCGGAGTGGTTCAACATTTTGAAGGAAAAAAATAAAATTTGAATATAGGCTAGTTTCACCACAATGAATGTACTTACATGCCATTAGATGGATCCTGACCCCCATATCCTTTTGAAAGGGTTGTAGGGGCAAATATTGTAAACATTTGAATTATCACAACTTTTGGGCCGAAATAGTAAGGGCCGGAGTGGTTCAGCATTTTGAAGGAAAAAATTAAAATTTTAGAACAGGCCAGTTTCCCCACAATGAATGTACTTACATGCCATTAGATGGATCCTGACCCCCATATCCTTTTGAAAGGGGTGTCGGGGCAAATATTGTAAAAAATTTAATAAACCCCAATTTCAGGCCGAAATGGTAAGGGCCGGAGTGGTTCGGCATTTTGAAGGAAAAAATTAAAATTTTAGAACAGGCCAGTTTTCCCACAATGAATGTACTTACATGCCATTAGATGGATCCTGACCCCCATATCCTTTTGAAAGGGTTGTAGGGGCAAATATTGTAAAAAATAGAATAAACCCCAATTTCAGGCCGAAATGGAAAGGGCCGGAGTGGTTCAGCATTTTGAAGGAAAAAATTACAATTTTAATATAGGCTAGTTTCCCCACAATGAATGTACTTACATGCCATTAGATGGATCCTGACCCCCATATCCTTTTGAAAAGGGTGTAGGGGCAAATATTGTAACATTGGAATTATCACAACTTTTGGGCCGAAATGGCAAGGGCCGGAGTGGTTCAGCATTTTGAAGGAAAAAATTAAAATTTTAATATAGGCTAGTTTCCCCACAATGAATGTACTTACATGACATTAGATGGATCCTGACCCCCATATCCTTTTGAAAAGGGTGTAGGGGCAAATATTGTAACATTTGAATTATCACAACTTTTGGGTCGAAATGGCAAGGGCCGGAGTGGTTCAGCATTTTGAAGGAAAAAATTACAATTTTAATATAGGCTAGTTTCCCCACAATGAATGTACTTACATGCCATTAGATGGATCCAGACCCCTATATCCTTTAGAAAGGGGTGTAGGGGGAAATATTGTAAACATTTGAATTATCACAACTTTTGGGCCGAAATAGTAAGGGCCGGAGTGGTTCAGCATTTTGAAGGAAAAAACTAAAATTTTAGAACAGGCCAGTTTCCCACAATGAATGTACTTACATGCCATTAGATGGATCCTGACCCCCATATCCTTTTGAAAGGGGTGTAGGGGGAAATATTGTAAAAAATAGAATAAACACCATTTTCAGGTTGAAATGGAAAGGGCCGGAGTGGTTCAGCATTTTGAATGAAAAAATTAAAATTTTAATATAGGCTAGTTCCCCACAATGAATGTACTTACATGCCATTATATGGATCCTGACCCCCATATCCTTTTGAAAGGGGTGTAGGGGCAAATATTGTAAACATTTGAATTATCACAACTTTTGTGCCGAAATAGTAAGGGCCGGAGTGGTTCAGCATTTTGGAGGAAAAAATTAAAATTTTAGAACAGGCCAGTTTTCCCACAATGAATGTACTTACATGCCATTAGATGGATCCTGACCCCCATATCCTTTTGAAAAGGGTGTAGGGGCAAATATTGTAAACATTTGAATTATCACAAGTTTTGGGCCGAAATGGCAAGGGCCGGAATGGTTCAGCATTTTGAAGGAAAAAATTAAAATTTTAATATAGGCTAGTTTCCCCACAATGAATGTACTTACATGCCATTAGATAGATCCTGTCCCTCATATCCTTTTGAAAGGGGTGTAGGGGGAAATATTGTAAACATTTGAATTATCACAAGTTTTGGGCCGAAATGGCAAGGGCCGGAGTGGTTCAGCATTTTGAAGGAAAAAATTACAATTTTAATATAGGCTAGTTTCCCCACAATGAATGTACTTACATGCCATTAGATGGATCCAGACCCCTATATCCTTTAGAAAGGGTGTAGGGGCAAATATTGTAACATTTGAATTATCACAACTTTTGGGCCGAAATGGCAAGGGCCGGAGTGCTTCAGCATTTTGAAAGAAAAAATTAAAATTTGAATATAGGCTAGTTTCCCCACAATGAATGTACTTACATGCTATTAGATGGATCCTGACCCCCATATCCTTTTGAAAGGGGTGTAGGGGCAAATATTGTAAAAAATTGAATAAACCCCAATTTCAGGCCGAAATGGTAAGGGCCGGAGTGGTTCGGCATTTTGAAGGAAAAAATTACAATTTTAATATAGGCTAGTTTTCCCACAATGAATGTACTTACATGCCATTAGATGGATCCTGACCCCCATATCCTTTTGAAAGGGGTGTAGGGGGAAATATTGTAAACATTTGAATTATCACAAGTTTTGGGCCGAAATGGCAAGGGCCGGAGTGGTTCAGCATTTTGAAGGAAAAAATTACAATTTTAATATAGGCTAGTTTCCCCACAATGAATGTACTTACATGCCATTAGATGGATCCAGACCCCTATATCCTTTAGAAAGGGGTGTAGGGGCAAATATTGTAAACATTTGAATTATCACAACTTTTGGGCCGAAATAGTAAGGGCCGGAGTGGTTCAGCATTTTGGAGGAAAAAATTAAAATTTTAGAACAGGCCAGTTTTCCCACAATGAATGTACTTACATGCCATTAGATGGATCCTGAACCCCATATCCTTTTGAAAGGGGTGTAGGGGGAAATATTGTAAAAAATAGAATAAACCCCAATTTCAGGCCGAAATGGAAAGGGCCGGAGTGGTTCAGCATTTTGAAGGAAAAAATTAAAATTTTAATATAGGCTAGTTTCCCCACAATGAATGTACTTACATGCCATTAGATGGATCCTGACCCCCATATCCTTTTGAAAGGGGTGTAGGGGGAAATATTGTAAAAAATAGAATAAACCCCAATTTCAGGCCGAAATGGAAAGGGCCGGAGTGGTTCAGCATTTTGAAGGAAAAAATTAAAATTTTAATATAGGCTAGTTTCCCCACAATGAATGTACTTACATGCCATTAGATGGATCCTGACCCCCATATCCTTTTGAAAAGGGTGTAGGGGCAAATATTGTAACATTTGAATTATCACAACTTTCGGGCCGAAATGGCAAGGGCCGGAGTGGTTCAGCATTTTGAAGGAAAAAATTAAAATTTTAATATACGCTAGTTTTCCCACAATGAATGTACTTACATGCCATTAGATGGATCCTGACCCCCATATCCTTTTGAAAGGGGTGTAGGGGCAAATATTGTAAACATTTGAATTATCACGACTTTTGGGCCGAAATAGTAAGGGCCGGAGTGGTTCAGCATTTTGGAGGAAAAAATTAAAATTTTAGAACAGGCCAGGTTTCCCACAATGAATGTACTTACATGCCATTTGATGGCCCCCATATTCTTTTGAAAGGGGTGTAGGGGGAAATATTGTAAACAATTGAATAAACCCCGATTTCAGGCCGAAATGGAAAGGGCCGGAGTGGTTCAACATTTTGAAGGAAAAAAATAAAATTTGAATATAGGCTAGTTTCCCCACAATGAATGTACTTACATGCCATTAGATGGATCCTGACCCCCATATCCTTTTGAAAGGGTTGTAGGGGCAAATATTGTAAACATTTGAATTATCACAACTTTTGGGCCGAAATAGTAAGGGCCGGAGTGGTTCAGCATTTTGAAGGAAAAAATTAAAATTTTAGAACAGGCCAGTTTTCCCACAATGAATGTACTTACATGCCATTAGATGGATCCTGACCCCCATATCCTTTTGAAAGGGGCGTAGGGGGAAATATTGTAAAAAATAGAATAAACACCATTTTCAGGTTGAAATGGTAAGGGCCGCAGTGGTTCAGCATTTTGAATGAAAAAATTAAAATTTTAATATAGGCTAGTTTCCCCACAATGAATGTACTTGCATGCCATTAGATGGATCCTGACCCCCATATCCTTTTGAAAGGGGTGTAGGGGCAAATATTGTAAACATTTGAATTATCACAACTTTTGGGCCGAAATAGTAAGGGCCGGAGTGGTTCAGCATTTTGAAGGAAAAAACTAAAATTTTAGAACAGGCCAGTTTCCCACAATGAATGTACTTACATGCCATTAGATGGATCCTGACCCCCATATCCTTTTGAAAGGGGTGTAGGGGGAAATATTGTAAAAAATAGAATAAACACCATTTTCAGGTTGAAATGGAAAGGGCCGGAGTGGTTCAGCATTTTGAATGAAAAAATTAAAATTTTAATATAGGCTAGTTCCCCACAATGAATGTACTTACATGCCATTATATGGATCCTGACCCCCATATCCTTTTGAAAGGGGTGTAGGGGCAAATATTGTAAACATTTGAATTATCACAACTTTTGTGCCGAAATAGTAAGGGCCGGAGTGGTTCAGCATTTTGGAGGAAAAAATTAAAATTTTAGAACAGGCCAGTTTTCCCACAATGAATGTACTTACATGCCATTAGATGGATCCTGACCCCCATATCCTTTTGAAAGGGTTGTAGGGGCAAATATTGTAAACATTTGAATTATCACAACTTTTGGGCCGAAATAGTAAGGGCCGGAGTGGTTCAGCATTTTGAAGGAAAAAATTAAAATTTTAGAACAGGCCAGTTTTCCCACAATGAATGTACTTACATGCCATTAGATGGATCCTGACCCCCATATCCTTTTGAAAGGGGCGTAGGGGGAAATATTGTAAAAAATAGAATAAACACCATTTTCAGGTTGAAATGGTAAGGGCCGGAGTGGTTCAGCATTTTGAATGAAAAAATTAAAATTTTAATATAGGCTAGTTTCCCCACAATGAATGTACTTGCATGCCATTAGATGGATCCTGACCCCCATATCCTTTTGAAAGGGGTGTAGGGGCAAATATTGTAAACATTTGAATTATCACAACTTTTGGGCCGAAATAGTAAGGGCCGGAGTGGTTCAGCATTTTGGAGGAAAAAATTAAAATTTTAGAACAGGCCAGTTTTCCCACAATGAATGTACTTACATGCCATTAGATGGATCCTGACCCCCATATCCTTTTGAAAGGGGTGTAGGGGGAAATATTGTAAAAAATAGAATAAACCCCAATTTCAGGCCGAAATGGAAAGGGCCGGAGTGGTTCAGCATTTTGAAGGAAAAAATTAAATTTTAATATAGGCTAGTTTCCCCACAATGAATGTACTTACATGCCATTAGATGGATCCAGACCCCCATATCCTTTTGAAAGGGGTGTAGGGGGAAATATTGTAAACATTTGAATTATCACAACTTTTGGGCCGAAATAGTAAGGGCCGGAGTGGTTCAGCATTTTGAAGGAAAAAATTAAAATTTTAGAACAGGCCAGTTTCCCCACAATGAATGTACTTACATGCCATTAGATGGATCCTGACCCCCATATCCTTTTGAAAGGGGTGTCGGGGCAAATATTGTAAAAAATTTAATAAACCCCAATTTCAGGCCGAAATGGTAAGGACCGGAGTGGTTCGGCATTTTGAAGGAAAAAATTACAATTTTAATATAGGCTAGTTTCCCCACAATGAATGTACTTACATGCCATTAGATGGATCCTGACCCCCATATCCTTTTGAAAGGGTTGTAGGGGCAAATATTGTAAAAAATAGAATAAACCCCAATTTCAGGCCGAAATGGAAAGGGCCGGAGTGGTTCAGCATTTTGAAGGAAAAAATTACAATTTTAATATAGGCTAGTTTCCCCACAATGAATGTACTTACATGCCATTAGATGGATCCTGACCCCCATATCCTTTTGAAAGGGTTGTAGGGGCAAATATTGTAAAAAATAGAATAAACCCCAATTTCAGGCCGAAATGGAAAGGGCCGGAGTGGTTCAGCATTTTGAAGGAAAAAATTACAATTTTAATATAGGCTAGTTTCCCCACAATGAATGTACTTACATGCCATTAGATGGATCCTGACCCCCATATCCTTTTGTAAAGGGTGTAGGGGCAAATATTGTAACATTTGAATTATCACAACTTTTGGGCCGAAATGGCAAGGGCCGGAGTGGTTCAGCATTTTGAAGGAAAAAATTAAAATTTTAATATAGGCTAGTTTCCCCACAATGAATGTACTTACATGACATTAGATGGATCCTGACCCCCATATCCTTTTGAAAAGGGTGTAGGGGCAAATATTGTAACATTTGAATTATCACAACTTTTGGGTCGAAATGGCAAGGGCCGGAGTGGTTCAGCATTTTGAAGGAAAAAATTACAATTTTAATATAGGCTAGTTTCCCCACAATGAATGTACTTACATGCCATTAGATGGATCCAGACCCCTATATCCTTTAGAAAGGGGTGTAGGGGGAAATATTGTAAACATTTGAATTATCACAACTTTTGGGCCGAAATAGTAAGGGCCGGAGTGGTTCAGCATTTTGAAGGAAAAAACTAAAATTTTAGAACAGGCCAGTTTCCCACAATGAATGTACTTACATGCCATTAGATGGATCCTGACCCCCATATCCTTTTGAAAGGGGTGTAGGGGGAAATATTGTAAAAAATAGAATAAACACCATTTTCAGGTTGAAATGGAAAGGGCCGGAGTGGTTCAGCATTTTGAATGAAAAAATTAAAATTTTAATATAGGCTAGTTCCCCACAATGAATGTACTTACATGCCATTATATGGATCCTGACCCCCATATCCTTTTGAAAGGGGTGTAGGGGCAAATATTGTAAACATTTGAATTATCACAACTTTTGTGCCGAAATAGTAAGGGCCGGAGTGGTTCAGCATTTTGGAGGAAAAAATTAAAATTTTAGAACAGGCCAGTTTTCCCACAATGAATGTACTTACATGCCATTAGATGGATCCTGACCCCCATATCCTTTTGAAAAGGGTGTAGGGGCAAATATTGTAAACATTTGAATTATCACAACTTTTGGGCCGAAATGGCAAGGGCCGGAGTGGTTCAGCATTTTGAAGGAAAAAATTAAAATTTTAATATAGGCTAGTTTCCCCACAATGAATGTACTTACATGCCATTAGATAGATCCTGTCCCTCATATCCTTTTGAAAGGGGTGTAGGGGGAAATATTGTAAACATTTGAATTATCACAAGTTTTTGGGCCGAAATGGCAAGGGTCGGAGTGGTTCAGCATTTTGAAGGAAAAAATTACAATTTTAATATAGGCTAGTTTCCCCACAATGAATGTACTTACATGCTATTAGATGGATCCTGACCCCCATATCCTTTTGAAAGGGGTGTAGGGGCAAATATTGTAAAAAATTGAATAAACCCCAATTTCAGGCCGAAATGGTAAGGGCCGGAGTGGTTCGGCATTTTGAAGGAAAAAATTAAAATTTTAATATAGGCTAGTTTTCCCACAATGAATGTACTTACATGCCATTAGATGGATCCTGACCCCCATATCCTTTTGAAAGGGGTGTAGGGGGAAATATTGTAAACATTTGAATTATCACAAGTTTTGGGCCGAAATGGCAAGGGCCGGAGTGGTTCAGCATTTTGAAGGAAAAAATTACAATTTTAATATAGGCTAGTTTCCCCACAATGAATGTACTTACATGCCATTAGATGGATCCAGACCCCTATATCCTTTAGAAAGGGGTGTAGGGGCAAATATTGTAACATTTGAATTATCACAACTTTCGGGCCGAAATGGCAAGGGCCGGAGTGGTTCGGCATTTTGAAGGAAAAAATTAAAATTTTAATATAGGCTAGTTTTCCCACAATGAATGTACTTACATGCCATTAGATGGATCCTGACCCCCATATCCTTTTGAAAGGGGTGTAGGGGGAAATATTGTAAACATTTGAATTATCACAAGTTTTGGGCCGAAATGGCAAGGGCCGGAGTGGTTCAGCATTTTGAAGGAAAAAATTAAAATTTTAATATAGGCTAGTTTCCCCACAATGAATGTACTTACATGCCATTAGATGGATCCTGACCCCCATATCCTTTTGAAAAGGGTGTAGGGGCAAATATTGTAACATTTGAATTATCACAACTTTCGGGCCGAAATGGCAAGGGCCGGAGTGGTTCAGCATTTTGAAGGAAAAAATTAAAATTTTAATATAGGCTAGTTTTCCCACAATGAATGTACTTACATGCCATTAGATGGATCCTGACCCCCATATCCTTTTGAAAGGGGTGTAGGGGCAAATATTGTAAACATTTGAATTATCACGACTTTTGGGCCGAAATAGTAAGGGCCGGAGTGGTTCAGCATTTTGGAGGAAAAAATTAAAATTTTAGAACAGGCCAGGTTTCCCACAATGAATGTACTTACATGCCATTTGATGGCCCCCATATTCTTTTGAAAGGGGTGTAGGGGGAAATATTGTAAACAATTGAATAAACCCCGATTTCAGGCCGAAATGGAAAGGGCCGGAGTGGTTCAACATTTTGAAGGAAAAAATTAAAATTTGAATATAGGCTAGTTTCCCCACAATGAATGTACTTACATGCCATTAGATGGATCCTGACCCCCATATCCTTTTGAAAGGGTTGTAGGGGCAAATATTGTAAACATTTGAATTATCACAACTTTTGGGCCGAAATAGTAAGGGCCGGAGTGGTTCAGCATTTTGAAGGAAAAAACTAAAATTTTAGAACAGGCCAGTTTCCCACAATGAATGTACTTACATGCCATTAGATGGATCCTGACCCCCATATCCTTTTGAAAGGGGTGTAGGGGGAAATATTGTAAAAAATAGAATAAACCCCATTTTCAGGTTGAAATGGAAAGGGCCGGAGTGGTTCAGCATTTTGAATGAAAAAATTAAAATTTTAATATAGGCTAGTTCCCTTCAATGAATGTACTTACATGCCATTATATGGATCCTGACCCCCATATCCTTTTGAATATAATATAATGTAGGGGCAAATATTGTAAACATTTGAATTATCACAACTTTTGTGCCGAAATAGTAAGGGCCGGAGTGGTTCAGCATTTTGGAGGAAAAAATTAAAATTTTAGAACAGGCCAGTTTTCCCACAATGAATGTACTTACATGCCATTAGATGGATCCTGACCCCCATATCCTTTTGAAAAGGGTGTAGGGGCAAATATTGTAAACATTTGAATTATCACAACTTTTGGGCCGAAATAGAAAGGGCCGGAGTGGTTCAGCATTTTGGAGGAAAAAAATAAAATTTTAGAACAGGCCAGTTTTCCCACAATGAATGTACTTACATGCCATTAGATGGATCCAGACCCCTATATCCTTTTGAAAAGGGTGTAGGGGCAAATATTTTAACATTTGAATTATCACAACTTTTGGGCCGAAATGGCAAGGGCCGGAGTGGTTCAGCATTTTGAAGGAAAAAAATAAAATTTTAATATAGGCTAAATTCCCCACAATGAATGTACTTACATGCCATTAGATGGATCCTGACCCCCATATCCTTTTGAAAGGGTGTAGGGGCAAATATTGTAAACATTTTAATTATCACAACTTTTGGGCCGAAATAGAAAGGGCCGGAGTGGTTCAGCATTTTGGAGGAAAAAAATAAAATTTTAGAACAGGCCAGTTTTCCCACAATGAATGTACTTACATGCCATTAGATGGATCCAAACCCCTATATCCTTTAGAAAGGGGTGTAGGGGGAAATATTGTAAACATTTGAATTATCACAACTTTTGGGCCGAAATAGTAAGGGCCGGAGTGGTTCAGCATTTTGAAGGAAAAAATTAAAATTTTAATATAGGCTAGTTTCCCCACAATGAATGTACTTACATGCCATTAGATAGATCCTGTCCCTCATATCCTTTTGAAAGGGGTGTAGGGGGAAATATTGTAAACATTTGAATTATCACAAGTTTTGGGCCGAAATGGCAAGGGCCGGAGTGGTTCAGCATTTTGAAGGAAAAAATTACAATTTTAATATAGGCTAGTTTCCCCACAATGAATGTACTTACATGCCATTAGATGGATCCAGACCCCTATATCCTTTAGAAAGGGTGTAGGGGCAAATATTGTAACATTTGAATTATCACAACTTTTGGGCCGAAATGGCAAGGGCCGGAGTGCTTCAGCATTTTGAAAGAAAAAATTAAAATTTGAATATAGGCTAGTTTCCCCACAATGAATGTACTTACATGCTATTAGATGGATCCTGACCCCCATATCCTTTTGAAAGGGGTGTAGGGGCAAATATTGTAAAAAATTGAATAAACCCCAATTTCAGGCCGAAATGTTAAGGGCCGGAGTGGTTCGGCATTTTGAAGGAAAAAATTAAAATTTTAATATAGGCTAGTTTCCCCACAATGAATGTACTTACATGCCATTAGATGGATCCTGACCCCCATATCCTTTTGAAAAGGGTGTAGGGGCAAATATTTTAACATTTGAATTATCACAACTTTTGGGCCGAAATGGCAAGGGCCGGAGTGGTTCAGCATTTTGAAGGAAAAAATTAAAATTTTAATATAGGCTAAATTCCCCACAATAAATGTACTTACATGCCATTAGATGGATCCTGACCCCCATATCCTTTTGAAAGGGTGTAGGGGCAAATATTGTAAACATTTGAATTATCACAACTTTTGGGCCGAAATAGAAAGGGCCGGAGTGGTTCAGCATTTTGGAGGAAAAAAATAAAATTTTAGAACATGCCAGTTTTCCCACAATGAATGTACTTACATGCCATTAGATGGATCCAGACCCCTATATCCTTTTGAAAAGGGTGTAGGGGCAAATATTTTAACATTTGAATTATCACGCCTTTTGGGCCGAAATTGCAAGGGCCGGAGTGGTTCAGCATTTTGGAGGAAAAAACTAAAATTTTAGAACAGGCCAGTTTCCCCACAATGAATGTACTTACATGCCATTAGATGGATCCTGACCCCCATATCCTTTTGAAAAGGGTGTAGGGGCAAATATTTTTAAATTTGAATTATCACAACTTTTGGGCCGAAATGGCAAGGGCTGGAGTGGTTCAGCATTTTGAAGGAAAAAATTAAAATTTTAATATAGGCTAGTTTCCCCACAATAAATGTACTTACATGCCATTAGATCGATCCAGACCCCTATATCCTTTAGAAAGGGGTGTAGGGGCAAATATTGTAAACATTTGAATTATCACAACTTTTGGGCCGAAATAGTAAGGGCAGGAGTGGTTCAGCATTTTGGAGGAAAAAATTAAAATTTTAGAACAGGCCAGTTTTCCCACAATGAATGTACTTACATGCCATTAGATGGATCCTGAACCCCATATCCTTTTGAAAGGGGTGTAGGGGGAAATATTGTAAAAAATAGAATAAACCCCAATTTCAGGCCGAAATGGAAAGGGCCGGAGTGGTTCAGCATTTTGAAGGAAAAAATTAAAATTTTAATATAGGCTAGTTTCCCCACAATAAATGTACTTACATGCCATTAGATGGATCCTGACCCCCATATCCTTTTGAAAGGGGTGTAGGGGGAAATATTGTAAAAAATAGAATAAACCCCAATTTCAGGCCGAAATGGAAAGGGCCGGAGTGGTTCAGCATTTTGAAGGAAAAAATTAAAATTTTAATATAGGCTAGTTTCCCCACAATGAATGTACTTACATGCCATTAGATGGATCCTGACCCCCATATCCTTTTGAAAAGGGTGTAGGGGCAAATATTGTAACATTTGAATTATCACAACTTTCGGGCCGAAATGGCAAGGGCCGGAGTGGTTCAGCATTTTGAAGGAAAAAATTAAAATTTTAATATAGGCTAGTTTTCCCACAATGAATGTACTTACATGCCAGTAGATGGATCCTGACCCCCATATCCTTTTGAAAGGGGTGTAGGGGCAAATATTGTAAACATTTGAATTATCACGACTTTTGGGCCGAAATAGTAAGGGCCGGAGTGGTTCAGCATTTTGGAGGAAAAAATTAAAATTTTAGAACAGGCCAGGTTTCCCACAATCAATGTACTTACATGCCATTTGATGGATCCTGACCCCCATATTCTTTTGAAAGGGGTGTAGGGGGAAATATTGTAAACAATTGAATAAACCCTGATTTCAGGCCGAAATGGAAAGGGCCGGAGTGGTTCAACATTTTGAAGGAAAAAATTAAAATTTGAATATAGGCTAGTTTCCCCACAATGAATGTACTTACATGCCATTAGATGGATCCTGACCCCCATATCCTTTTGAAAAGGGTGTAGGGGCAAATATTGTAACATTTGAATTATCACAACTTTTGGGCCGAAATGGCAAGGGCCGGAGTGGTTCAGCATTTTGAAGGAAAAAATTAAAATTTTAATATAGGCTAGTTTCCCCACAATGAATGTACTTGCATGCCATTAGATGGATCCTGACCCCCATATCCTTTTGAAAGGGGTGTAGGGGCAAATATTGTAAACATTTGAATTATCACAACTTTTGGGCCGAAATAGTAAGGGCCGGAGTGGTTCAGCATTTTGGAGGAAAAAATTAAAATTTTAGAACAGGCCAGTTTTCCCACAATGAATGTACTTACATGCCATTAGATGGATCCTGACCCCCATATCCTTTTGAAAAGGGTGTAGGGGCAAATATTGTAAACATTTGAATTATCACAACTTTTGGGCCGAAATGGCAAGGGCCGGAGTGGTTCAGCATTTTGAAGGAAAAAATTAAAATTTTAATATAGGCTAGTTTCCCCACAATGAATGTACTTACATGCCATTAGATAGATCCTGTCCCTCATATCCTTTTGAAAGGGGTGTAGGGGGAAATATTGTAAACATTTGAATTATCACAAGTTTTGGGCCGAAATGGCAAGGGCCGGAGTGGTTCAGCATTTTGAAGGAAAAAATTACAATTTTAATATAGGCTAGTTTCCCCACAATGAATGTACTTACATGCCATTAGATGGATCCAGACCCCTATATCCTTTAGAAAGGGTGTAGGGGCAAATATTGTAACATTTGAATTATCACAACTTTTGGGCCGAAATGGCAAGGGCCGGAGTGCTTTAGCATTTTGAAAGAAAAAATTAAAATTTGAATATAGGCTAGTTTCCCCACAATGAATGTACTTACATGCTATTAGATGGATCCTGACCCCCATATCCTTTTGAAAGGGGTGTAGGGGCAAATATTGTAAAAAATTGAATAAACCCCAATTTCAGTACGAAATGGTAAGGGCCGGAGTGGTTCGGCATTTTGAAGGAAAAAATTAAAATTTTAATATACGCTAGTTTCCCCACAATGAATGTACTTACATGCCATTAGATGGATCCAGACCCCTATATCCTTTAGAAAGGGGTGTAGGGGGAAATATTGTAAACATTTGAATTATCACAACTTTTGGGCCGAAATAGTAAGGGCCGGAGTGGGGTGTAGGGGGAAATATACATTTGAATTATCACAACTTTTGGGCCGAAATGGCAAGGGCCGGAGTGGTTCAGCATTTTGAAGGAAAAAATTACAATTTTAATATAGGCTAAATTCCCCACAATAAATGTACTTACATGCCATTAGATGGATCCAGACCCCTATATCCTTTTGAAAAGGGTGTAGGGGCAAATATTTTAACATTTGAATTATCACAAAAAATTAAAATTTTAATATAGGCTAGTTTCCCCACAATGAATGTACTTACATGCCATTAGATGGATCCTGAACCCCATATCCTTTTGAAAGGGGTGTAGGGGGAAATATTGTAAAAAATAGAATAAACCCCAATTTCAGGCCGAAATGGAAAGGGCCGGAGTGGTTCAGCATTTTGAAGGAAAAAATTAAAATTTTAATATAGGCTAGTTTCCCCACAATGAATGTACTTACATGCCATTAGATGGATCCTGACCCCCATATCCTTTTGAAAGGGGTGTAGGGGCAAATATTGTAAAAAATAGAATAAACCCCAATTTCAGGCCGAAATGGAAAGGGCCGGAGTGGTTCAGCATTTTGAAGGAAAAAATTAAAATTTTAATATAGACTAGTTTCCCCACAATGAATGTACTTACATGCCATTAGATGGATCCTGACCCCCATATCCTTTTGAAAAGGGTGTAGGGGCAAATATTGTAACATTTGAATTATCACAACTTTTGGGCCGAAATGGCAAGGGCCGGAGTGGTTCAGCATTTTGAAGGAAAAAATTAAAATTTTAATATAGGCTAGTTTTCCCACAATGAATGTACTTACATGCCAGTAGATGGATCCTGACCCCCATATCCTTTTGAAAGGGGTGTAGGGGCAAATATTGTAAACATTTGAATTATCACGACTTTTGGGCCGAAATAGTAAGGGCCGGAGTGGTTCAGCATTTTGGAGGAAAAAATTAAAATTTTAGAACAGGCCAGGTTTCCCACAATCAATGTACTTACATGCCATTTGATGGATCCTGACCCCCATATTCTTTTGAAAGGGGTGTAGGGGGAAATATTGTAAACAATTGAATAAACCCTGATTTCAGGCCGAAATGGAAAGGGCCGGAGTGGTTCAACATTTTGAAGGAAAAAATTAAAATTTGAATATAGGCTAGTTTCCCCACAATGAATGTACTTACATGCCATTAGATGGATCCTGACCCCCATATCCTTTTGAAAAGGGTGTAGGGGCAAATATTGTAACATTTGAATTATCACAACTTTTGGGCCGAAATGGCAAGGGCCGGAGTGGTTCAGCATTTTGAAGGAAAAAATTAAAATTTTAATATAGGCTAGTTTCCCCACAATGAATGTACTTGCATGCCATTAGATGGATCCTGACCCCCATATCCTTTTGAAAGGGGTGTAGGGGCAAATATTGTAAACATTTGAATTATCACAACTTTTGGGCCGAAATAGTAAGGGCCGGAGTGGTTCAGCATTTTGGAGGAAAAAATTAAAATTTTAGAACAGGCCAGTTTTCCCACAATGAATGTACTTACATGCCATTAGATGGATCCTGACCCCCATATCCTTTTGAAAAGGGTGTAGGGGCAAATATTGTAAACATTTGAATTATCACAACTTTTGGGCCGAAATGGCAAGGGCCGGAGTGGTTCAGCATTTTGAAGGAAAAAATTAAAATTTTAATATAGGCTAGTTTCCCCACAATGAATGTACTTACATGCCATTAGATAGATCCTGTCCCTCATATCCTTTTGAAAGGGGTGTAGGGGGAAATATTGTAAACATTTGAATTATCACAAGTTTTGGGCCGAAATGGCAAGGGCCGGAGTGGTTCAGCATTTTGAAGGAAAAAATTACAATTTTAATATAGGCTAGTTTCCCCACAATGAATGTACTTACATGCCATTAGATGGATCCAGACCCCTATATCCTTTAGAAAGGGTGTAGGGGCAAATATTGTAACATTTGAATTATCACAACTTTTGGGCCGAAATGGCAAGGGCCGGAGTGCTTTAGCATTTTGAAAGAAAAAATTAAAATTTGAATATAGGCTAGTTTCCCCACAATGAATGTACTTACATGCTATTAGATGGATCCTGACCCCCATATCCTTTTGAAAGGGGTGTAGGGGCAAATATTGTAAAAAATTGAATAAACCCCAATTTCAGGCCGAAATGGTAAGGGCCGGAGTGGTTCGGCATTTTGAAGGAAAAAATTAAAATTTTAATATACGCTAGTTTCCCCACAATGAATGTACTTACATGCCATTAGATGGATCCAGACCCCTATATCCTTTAGAAAGGGGTGTAGGGGGAAATATTGTAAACATTTGAATTATCACAACTTTTGGGCCGAAATAGTAAGGGCCGGAGTGGTTCAGCATTTTGAAGGAAAAAACTAAAATTTTAGAACAGGCCAGTTTCCCCAAAATGAATGTACTTACATGCCATTAGATAGATCCTGACCCCCATATCCTTTTGAAAGGGGTGTCGGGGCAAATATTGTAAACATTTGAATTATCACAACTTTTGGGCCGAAATAGTAAGGGCCGGAGTGGTTCAGCATTTTGAAGGAAAAAACTAAAATTTTAGAACAGGCCAGTTTCCCCAAAATGAATGTACTTACATGCCATTAGATAGATCCTGACCCCCATATCCTTTTGAAAGGGGTGTCGGGGCAAATATTGTAAAAAATTTAATAAACCCCAATTTCAGGCCGAAATGGAAAGGGCCGGAGTGGTTCAGCATTTTGAAGGAAAAAATTAAAATTTTAATATAGGCTAGTTTCCCCACAATGAATGTACTTACATGCCATAAGATGGATCCTGACCCCCATATCCTTTTGAAAAGGGTGTAGGGGCAAATATTTTAACATTTGAATTATCACAACTTTTGGGCCGAAATGGCAAGGGCCGGAGTGGTTCAGCATTTTGAAGGAAAAAATTACAATTTTAATATAGGCTAAATTCCCCACAATAAATGTACTTACATGCCATTAGATGGATCCTGACCCCCATATCCTTTTGAAAGGGTGTAGGGGCAAATATTGTAAACATTTGAATTATCACAACTTTTGGGCCGAAATAGAAAGGGCCGGAGTGGTTCAGCATTTTGGAGGAAAAAAATAAAATTTTAGAACAGGCCAGTTTTCCCACAATGAATGTACTTACATGCCATTAGATGGATCCAGACCCCTATATCCTTTTGAAAAGGGTGTAGGGGCAAATATTTTAACATTTGAATTATCACAACTTTTGGGCCGAAATGGCAAGGGCCGGAGTGGTTCAGCATTTTGAAGGAAAAAATTAAAATTTTAATATAGGCTAAATTCCCCACAATGAATGTACTTACATGCCATTAGATGGATCCTGACCCCCATATCCTTTTGAAAGGGTGTAGGGGCAAATATTGTAAACATTTGAATTATCACAACTTTTGGGCCGAAATAGAAAGGGCCGGAGTGGTTCAGCATTTTGGAGGAAAAAAATAAAATTTTAGAACAGGCCAGTTTTCCCACAATGAATGTACTTACATGCCATTAGATGGATCCAGACCCCTATATCCTTTAGAAAGGGGTGTAGGTGGAAATATTGTAAACATTTGAATTATCACAACTTTTGGGCCGAAATAGTAAGGGCCGGAGTGGTTCAGCATTTTGGAGGAAAAAATTAAAATTTTAGAACAGGCCAGTTTTCCCACAATGAATGTACTTACATGCCATAAGATGGATCCTGAACCCCATATCCTTTTGAAAGGGGTGTAGGGGGAAATATTGTAAAAAATAGAATAAACCCCAATTTCAGGCCGAAATGGAAAGGGCCGGAGTGGTTCAGCATTTTGAAGGAAAAAATTAAAATTTTAATATAGGCTAGTTTCCCCACAATGAATGTACTTACATGCCATTAGATGGATCCTGACCCCCATATCCTTTTGAAAGGGGTGTAGGGGGAAATATTGTAAAAAATAGAATAAACCCCAATTTCAGGCCGAAATGGAAAGGGCCGGAGTGGTTCAGCATTTTGAAGGAAAAAATTAAAATTTTAATATAGGCTAGTTTCCCCACAATGAATGTACTTACATGCCATTAGATGGATCCTGACCCCCATATCCTTTTGAAAAGGGTGTAGGGGCAATTATTGTAACATTTGAATTATCACAACTTTCGGGCCGAAATGGCAAGGGCCGGAGTGGTTCAGCATTTTGAAGGAAAAAATTAAAATTTTAATATAGGCTAGTTTCCCCACAATGAATGTACTTACATGCCATTAGATGGATCCTGACCCCCATATCCTTTTGAAAAGGGTGTAGGGGCAAATATTGTAACATTTGAATTATCACAACTTTCGGGCCGAAATGGCAAGGGCCGGAGTGGTTCAGCATTTTGAAGGAAAAAATTAAAATTTTAATATAGGCTAGTTTTCCCACAATGAATGTACTTACATGCCATTAGATGGATCCTGACCCCCATATCCTTTTGAAAGGGGTGTAGGGGCAAATATTGTAAACATTTGAATTATCACGACTTTTGGGCCGAAATAGTAAGGGCCGGAGTGGTTCAGCATTTTGGAGGAAAAAATTAAAATTTTAGAACAGGCCAGGTTTCCCACAATCAATGTACTTACATGCCATTTGATGGATCCTGACCCCCATATTCTTTTGAAAGGGGTGTAGGGGGAAATATTGTAAACAATTGAATAAACCCTGATTTCAGGCCGAAATGGAAAGGGCCGGAGTGGTTCAACATTTTGAAGGAAAAAATTAAAATTTGAATATAGGCTAGTTTCCCCACAATGAATGTACTTACATGCCATTAGATGGATCCTGACCCCCATATCCTTTTGAAAAGGGTGTAGGGGCAAATATTGTAACATTTGAATTATCACAACTTTTGGGCCGAAATGGCAAGGGCCGGAGTGGTTCAGCATTTTGAAGGAAAAAATTAAAATTTTAATATAGGCTAGTTTCCCCACAATGAATGTACTTGCATGCCATTAGATGGATCCTGACCCCCATATCCTTTTGAAAGGGGTGTAGGGGCAAATATTGTAAACATTTGAATTATCACAACTTTTGGGCCGAAATAGTAAGGGCCGGAGTGGTTCAGCATTTTGGAGGAAAAAATTAAAATTTTAGAACAGGCCAGTTTTCCCACAATGAATGTACTTACATGCCATTAGATGGATCCTGACCCCCATATCCTTTTGAAAAGGGTGTAGGGGCAAATATTGTAAACATTTGAATTATCACAACTTTTGGGCCGAAATGGCAAGGGCCGGAGTGGTTCAGCATTTTGAAGGAAAAAATTAAAATTTTAATATAGGCTAGTTTCCCCACAATGAATGTACTTACATGCCATTAGATAGATCCTGTCCCTCATATCCTTTTGAAAGGGGTGTAGGGGGAAATATTGTAAACATTTGAATTATCACAAGTTTTGGGCCGAAATGGCAAGGGCCGGAGTGGTTCAGCATTTTGAAGGAAAAAATTACAATTTTAATATAGGCTAGTTTCCCCACAATGAATGTACTTACATGCCATTAGATGGATCCAGACCCCTATATCCTTTAGAAAGGGTGTAGGGGCAAATATTGTAACATTTGAATTATCACAACTTTTGGGCCGAAATGGCAAGGGCCGGAGTGCTTTAGCATTTTGAAAGAAAAAATTAAAATTTGAATATAGGCTAGTTTCCCCACAATGAATGTACTTACATGCTATTAGATGGATCCTGACCCCCATATCCTTTTGAAAGGGGTGTAGGGGCAAATATTGTAAAAAATTGAATAAACCCCAATTTCAGGCCGAAATGGTAAGGGCCGGAGTGGTTCGGCATTTTGAAGGAAAAAATTAAAATTTTAATATACGCTAGTTTCCCCACAATGAATGTACTTACATGCCATTAGATGGATCCAGACCCCTATATCCTTTAGAAAGGGGTGTAGGGGGAAATATTGTAAACATTTGAATTATCACAACTTTTGGGCCGAAATAGTAAGGGCCGGAGTGGTTCAGCATTTTGAAGGAAAAAACTAAAATTTTAGAACAGGCCAGTTTCCCCAAAATGAATGTACTTACATGCCATTAGATAGATCCTGACCCCCATATCCTTTTGAAAGGGGTGTCGGGGCAAATATTGTAAACATTTGAATTATCACAACTTTTGGGCCGAAATAGTAAGGGCCGGAGTGGTTCAGCATTTTGAAGGAAAAAACTAAAATTTTAGAACAGGCCAGTTTCCCCAAAATGAATGTACTTACATGCCATTAGATAGATCCTGACCCCCATATCCTTTTGAAAGGGGTGTCGGGGCAAATATTGTAAAAAATTTAATAAACCCCAATTTCAGGCCGAAATGGAAAGGGCCGGAGTGGTTCAGCATTTTGAAGGAAAAAATTAAAATTTTAATATAGGCTAGTTTCCCCACAATGAATGTACTTACATGCCATAAGATGGATCCTGACCCCCATATCCTTTTGAAAAGGGTGTAGGGGCAAATATTTTAACATTTGAATTATCACAACTTTTGGGCCGAAATGGCAAGGGCCGGAGTGGTTCAGCATTTTGAAGGAAAAAATTACAATTTTAATATAGGCTAAATTCCCCACAATAAATGTACTTACATGCCATTAGATGGATCCTGACCCCCATATCCTTTTGAAAGGGTGTAGGGGCAAATATTGTAAACATTTGAATTATCACAACTTTTGGGCCGAAATAGAAAGGGCCGGAGTGGTTCAGCATTTTGGAGGAAAAAAATAAAATTTTAGAACAGGCCAGTTTTCCCACAATGAATGTACTTACATGCCATTAGATGGATCCAGACCCCTATATCCTTTTGAAAAGGGTGTAGGGGCAAATATTTTAACATTTGAATTATCACAACTTTTGGGCCGAAATGGCAAGGGCCGGAGTGGTTCAGCATTTTGAAGGAAAAAATTAAAATTTTAATATAGGCTAAATTCCCCACAATGAATGTACTTACATGCCATTAGATGGATCCTGACCCCCATATCCTTTTGAAAGGGTGTAGGGGCAAATATTGTAAACATTTGAATTATCACAACTTTTGGGCCGAAATAGAAAGGGCCGGAGTGGTTCAGCATTTTGGAGGAAAAAAATAAAATTTTAGAACAGGCCAGTTTTCCCACAATGAATGTACTTACATGCCATTAGATGGATCCAGACCCCTATATCCTTTAGAAAGGGGTGTAGGTGGAAATATTGTAAACATTTGAATTATCACAACTTTTGGGCCGAAATAGTAAGGGCCGGAGTGGTTCAGCATTTTGGAGGAAAAAATTAAAATTTTAGAACAGGCCAGTTTTCCCACAATGAATGTACTTACATGCCATAAGATGGATCCTGAACCCCATATCCTTTTGAAAGGGGTGTAGGGGGAAATATTGTAAAAAATAGAATAAACCCCAATTTCAGGCCGAAATGGAAAGGGCCGGAGTGGTTCAGCATTTTGAAGGAAAAAATTAAAATTTTAATATAGGCTAGTTTCCCCACAATGAATGTACTTACATGCCATTAGATGGATCCTGACCCCCATATCCTTTTGAAAGGGGTGTAGGGGGAAATATTGTAAAAAATAGAATAAACCCCAATTTCAGGCCGAAATGGAAAGGGCCGGAGTGGTTCAGCATTTTGAAGGAAAAAATTAAAATTTTAATATAGGCTAGTTTCCCCACAATGAATGTACTTACATGCCATTAGATGGATCCTGACCCCCATATCCTTTTGAAAAGGGTGTAGGGGCAAATATTGTAACATTTGAATTATCACAACTTTCGGGCCGAAATGGCAAGGGCCGGAGTGGTTCAGCATTTTGAAGGAAAAAATTAAAATTTTAATATAGGCTAGTTTCCCCACAATGAATGTACTTACATGCCATTAGATGGATCCTGACCCCCATATCCTTTTGAAAAGGGTGTAGGGGCAAATATTGTAACATTTGAATTATCACAACTTTCGGGCCGAAATGGCAAGGGCCGGAGTGGTTCAGCATTTTGAAGGAAAAAATTAAAATTTTAATATAGGCTAGTTTTCCCACAATGAATGTACTTACATGCCATTAGATGGATCCTGACCCCCATATCCTTTTGAAAGGGGTGTAGGGGCAAATATTGTAAACATTTGAATTATCACGACTTTTGGGCCGAAATAGTAAGGGCCGGAGTGGTTCAGCATTTTGGAGGAAAAAATTAAAATTTTAGAACAGGCCAGGTTTCCCACAATGAATGTACTTACATGCCATTTGATGGATCCTGACCCCCATATCCTTTTGAAAGGGGTGTAGGGGCAAATATTGTAAAAAATTAAATAAACCCCAATTTCAGGCCGAAATGGTAAGGGCCGGAGTGGTTCGGCATTTTGAAGGAAAAAATTAAAATTTTAATATAGGCTAGTTTTCCCACAATGAATGTACTTACATGCCATTAGATGGATCCTGACCCCCATATCCTTTTGAAAGGGGTGTAGGGGGAAATATTGTAAACATTTGAATTATCACAAGTTTTGGGCCGAAATGGCAAGGGCCGGAGTGGTTCAGCATTTTGAAGGAAAAAATTACAATTTTAATATAGGCTAGTTTCCCCACAATGAATGTACTTACATGCCATTAGATGGATCCAGACCCCTATATCCTTTAGAAAGGGGTGTAGGGGCAAATATTGTAACATTTGAATTATCACAACTTTCGGGCCGAAATGGCAAGGGCCGGAGTGGTTCGGCATTTTGAAGGAAAAAATTAAAATTTTAATATAGGCTAGTTTTCCCACAATGAATGTACTTACATGCCATTAGATGGATCCTGACCCCCATATCCTTTTGAAAGGGGTGTAGGGGGAAATATTGTAAACATTTGAATTATCACAAGTTTTGGGCCGAAATGGCAAGGGCCGGAGTGGTTCAGCATTTTGAAGGAAAAAATTACAATTTTAATATAGGCTAGTTTCCCCACAATGAATGTACTTACATGCCATTAGATGGATCCAGACCCCTATATCCTTTAGAAAGGGGTGTAGGGGCAAATATTGTAAACATTTGAATTATCACAACTTTTGGGCCGAAATAGTAAGGGCCGGAGTGGTTCAGCATTTTGGAGGAAAAAATTAAAATTTTAATATAGGCTAGTTTCCCCACAATGAATGTACTTACATGCCATTAGATGGATCCTGACCCCCATATCCTTTTGAAAAGGGTGTAGGGGCAAATATTGTAACATTTGAATTATCACAACTTTCGGGCCGAAATGGGAAGGGCCGGAGTGGTTCAGCATTTTGAAGGAAAAAACTAAAATTTTAGAACAGGCCAGTTTCCCCAAAATGAATGTACTTACATGCCATTAGATAGATCCTGACCCCCATATCCTTTTGAAAGGGGTGTCGGGGCAAATATTGTAAACATTTGAATTATCACAACTTTTGGGCCGAAATAGTAAGGGCCGGAGTGGTTCAGCATTTTGAAGGAAAAAACTAAAATTTTAGAACAGGCCAGTTTCCCCAAAATGAATGTACTTACATGCCATTAGATAGATCCTGACCCCCATATCCTTTTGAAAGGGGTGTCGGGGCAAATATTGTAAAAAATTTAATAAACCCCAATTTCAGGCCGAAATGGAAAGGGCCGGAGTGGTTCAGCATTTTGAAGGAAAAAATTAAAATTTTAATATAGGCTAGTTTCCCCACAATGAATGTACTTACATGCCATTAGATGGATCCTGACCCCCATATCCTTTTGAAAAGGGTGTAGGGGCAAATATTTTAACATTTGAATTATCACAACTTTTGGGCCGAAATGGCAAGGGCCGGAGTGGTTCAGCATTTTGAAGGAAAAAATTACAATTTTAATATAGGCTAAATTCCCCACAATAAATGTACTTACATGCCATTAGATGGATCCTGACCCCCATATCCTTTTGAAAGGGTGTAGGGGCAAATATTGTAAACATTTGAATTATCACAACTTTTGGGCCGAAATAGAAAGGGCCGGAGTGGTTCAGCATTTTGGAGGAAAAAAATAAAATTTTAGAACAGGCCAGTTTTCCCACAATGAATGTACTTACATGCCATTAGATGGATCCAGACCCCTATATCCTTTTGAAAAGGGTGTAGGGGCAAATATTTTAACATTTGAATTATCACAACTTTTGGGCCGAAATGGCAAGGGCCGGAGTGGTTCAGCATTTTGAAGGAAAAAATTAAAATTTTAATATAGGCTAAATTCCCCACAATGAATGTACTTACATGCCATTAGATGGATCCTGACCCCCATATCCTTTTGAAAGGGTGTAGGGGCAAATATTGTAAACATTTGAATTATCACAACTTTTGGGCCGAAATAGAAAGGGCCGGAGTGGTTCAGCATTTTGGAGGAAAAAAATAAAATTTTAGAACAGGCCAGTTTTCCCACAATGAATGTACTTACATGCCATTAGATGGATCCAGACCCCTATATCCTTTAGAAAGGGGTGTAGGTGGAAATATTGTAAACATTTGAATTATCACAACTTTTGGGCCGAAATAGTAAGGGCCGGAGTGGTTCAGCATTTTGGAGGAAAAAATTAAAATTTTAGAACAGGCCAGTTTTCCCACAATGAATGTACTTACATGCCATAAGATGGATCCTGAACCCCATATCCTTTTGAAAGGGGTGTAGGGGGAAATATTGTAAAAAATAGAATAAACCCCAATTTCAGGCCGAAATGGAAAGGGCCGGAGTGGTTCAGCATTTTGAAGGAAAAAATTAAAATTTTAATATAGGCTAGTTTCCCCACAATGAATGTACTTACATGCCATTAGATGGATCCTGACCCCCATATCCTTTTGAAAGGGGTGTAGGGGGAAATATTGTAAAAAATAGAATAAACCCCAATTTCAGGCCGAAATGGAAAGGGCCGGAGTGGTTCAGCATTTTGAAGGAAAAAATTAAAATTTTAATATAGGCTAGTTTCCCCACAATGAATGTACTTACATGCCATTAGATGGATCCTGACCCCCATATCCTTTTGAAAAGGGTGTAGGGGCAAATATTGTAACATTTGAATTATCACAACTTTCGGGCCGAAATGGCAAGGGCCGGAGTGGTTCAGCATTTTGAAGGAAAAAATTAAAATTTTAATATAGGCTAGTTTCCCCACAATGAATGTACTTACATGCCATTAGATGGATCCTGACCCCCATATCCTTTTGAAAAGGGTGTAGGGGCAAATATTGTAACATTTGAATTATCACAACTTTCGGGCCGAAATGGCAAGGGCCGGAGTGGTTCAGCATTTTGAAGGAAAAAATTAAAATTTTAATATAGGCTAGTTTTCCCACAATGAATGTACTTACATGCCATTAGATGGATCCTGACCCCCATATCCTTTTGAAAGGGGTGTAGGGGCAAATATTGTAAACATTTGAATTATCACGACTTTTGGGCCGAAATAGTAAGGGCCGGAGTGGTTCAGCATTTTGGAGGAAAAAATTAAAATTTTAGAACAGGCCAGGTTTCCCACAATGAATGTACTTACATGCCATTTGATGGATCCTGACCCCCATATCCTTTTGAAAGGGGTGTAGGGGCAAATATTGTAAAAAATTGAATAAACCCCAATTTCAGGCCGAAATGGTAAGGGCCGGAGTGGTTCGGCATTTTGAAGGAAAAAATTAAAATTTTAATATAGGCTAGTTTTCCCACAATGAATGTACTTACATGCCATTAGATGGATCCTGACCCCCATATCCTTTTGAAAGGGGTGTAGGGGGAAATATTGTAAACATTTGAATTATCACAAGTTTTGGGCCGAAATGGCAAGGGCCGGAGTGGTTCAGCATTTTGAAGGAAAAAATTACAATTTTAATATAGGCTAGTTTCCCCACAATGAATGTACTTACATGCCATTAGATGGATCCAGACCCCTATATCCTTTAGAAAGGGGTGTAGGGGCAAATATTGTAAAATTTGAATTATCACAACTTTCGGGCCGAAATGGCAAGGGCCGGAGTGGTTCGGCATTTTGAAGGAAAAAATTAAAATTTTAATATAGGCTAGTTTTCCCACAATGAATGTACTTACATGCCATTAGATGGATCCTGACCCCCATATCCTTTTGAAAGGGGTGTAGGGGGAAATATTGTAAACATTTGAATTATCACAAGTTTTGGGCCGAAATGGCAAGGGCCGGAGTGGTTCAGCATTTTGAAGGAAAAAATTACAATTTTAATATAGGCTAGTTTCCCCACAATGAATGTACTTACATGCCATTAGATGGATCCAGACCCCTATATCCTTTAGAAAGGGGTGTAGGGGCAAATATTGTAAACATTTGAATTATCACAACTTTTGGGCCGAAATAGTAAGGGCCGGAGTGGTTCAGCATTTTGGAGGAAAAAATTAAAATTTTAATATAGGCTAGTTTCCCCACAATGAATGTACTTACATGCCATTAGATGGATCCTGACCCCCATATCCTTTTGAAAAGGGTGTAGGGGCAAATATTGTAACATTTGAATTATCACAACTTTCGGGCCGAAATGGGAAGGGCCGGAGTGGTTCAGCATTTTGAAGGAAAAAATTAAAATTTTAATATAGGCTAGTTTTCCCACAATGAATGTACTTACATGCCATTAGATGGATCCTGACCCCCATATCCTTTTGAAAAGGGTGTAGGGGCAAATATTGTAACATTTGAATTATCACAACTTTCGGGCCGAAATGGGAAGGGCCGGAGTGGTTCAGCATTTTGAAGGAAAAAATTAAAATTTTAATATAGGCTAGTTTTCCCACAATGAATGTACTTACATGCCATTAGATGGATCCTGACCCCCATATCCTTTTGAAAGGGGTGTAGGGGCAAATATTGTAAACATTTGAATTATCACGACTTTTGGGCCGAAATAGTAAGGGCCGGAGTGGTTCAGCATTTTGGAGGAAAAAATTAAAATTTTAGAACAGGCCAGGTTTCCCACAATGAATGTACTTACATGCCATTTGATGGCCCCCATATTCTTTTGAAAGGGGTGTAGGGGGAAATATTGTAAACAATTGAATAAACCCCGATTTCAGGCCGAAATGGAAAGGGCCGGAGTGGTTCAACATTTTGAAGGAAAAAATTAAAATTTGAATATAGGCTAGTTTCCCCACAATGAATGTACTTACATGCCATTAGATGGATCCTGACCCCCATATCCTTTTGAAAGGGTTGTAGGGGCAAATATTGTAAACATTTGAATTATCACAACTTTTGGGCCGAAATAGTAAGGGCCGGAGTGGTTCAGCATTTTGAAGGAAAAAACTAAAATTTTAGAACAGGCCAGTTTCCCACAATGAATGTACTTACATGCCATTAGATGGATCCTGACCCCCATATCCTTTTGAAAGGGGTGTAGGGGGAAATATTGTAAAAAATAGAATAAACACCATTTTCAGGTTGAAATGGAAAGGGCCGGAGTGGTTCAGCATTTTGAATGAAAAAATTAAAATTTTAATATAGGCTAGTTCCCTTCAATGAATGTACTTACATGCCATTATATGGATCCTGACCCCCATATCCTTTTGAAAGGGGTGTAGGGGCAAATATTGTAAACATTTGAATTATCACAACTTTTGTGCCGAAATAGTAAGGGCCGGAGTGGTTCAGCATTTTGGAGGAAAAAATTAAAATTTTAGAACAGGCCAGTTTTCCCACAATGAATGTACTTACATGCCATTAGATGGATCCTGACCCCCATATCCTTTTGAAAAGGGTGTAGGGGCAAATATTGTAAACATTTGAATTATCACAACTTTTGGGCCGAAATAGAAAGGGCCGGAGTGGTTCAGCATTTTGGAGGAAAAAAATAAAATTTTAGAACAGGCCAGTTTTCCCACAATGAATGTACTTACATGCCATTAGATGGATCCAGACCCCTATATCCTTTTGAAAAGGGTGTAGGGGCAAATATTTTAACATTTGAATTATCACAACTTTTGGGCCGAAATGGCAAGGGCCGGAGTGGTTCAGCATTTTGAAGGAAAAAAATAAAATTTTAATATAGGCTAAATTCCCCACAATGAATGTACTTACATGCCATTAGATGGATCCTGACCCCCATATCCTTTTGAAAGGGTGTAGGGGCAAATATTGTAAACATTTGAATTATCACAACTTTTGGGCCGAAATAGAAAGGGCCGGAGTGGTTCAGCATTTTGGAGGAAAAAAATAAAATTTTAGAACAGGCCAGTTTTCCCACAATGAATGTACTTACATGCCATTAGATGGATCCAAACCCCTATATCCTTTAGAAAGGGGTGTAGGGGGAAATATTGTAAACATTTGAATTATCACAACTTTTGGGCCGAAATAGTAAGGGCCGGAGTGGTTCAGCATTTTGAAGGAAAAAATTAAAATTTTAATATAGGCTAGTTTCCCCACAATGAATGTACTTACATGCCATTAGATAGATCCTGTCCCTCATATCCTTTTGAAAGGGGTGTAGGGGGAAATATTGTAAACATTTGAATTATCACAAGTTTTGGGCCGAAATGGCAAGGGCCGGAGTGGTTCAGCATTTTGAAGGAAAAAATTACAATTTTAATATAGGCTAGTTTCCCCACAATGAATGTACTTACATGCCATTAGATGGATCCAGACCCCTATATCCTTTAGAAAGGGTGTAGGGGCAAATATTGTAACATTTGAATTATCACAACTTTTGGGCCGAAATGGCAAGGGCCGGAGTGCTTCAGCATTTTGAAAGAAAAAATTAAAATTTGAATATAGGCTAGTTTCCCCACAATGAATGTACTTACATGCTATTAGATGGATCCTGACCCCCATATCCTTTTGAAAGGGGTGTAGGGGCAAATATTGTAAAAAATTGAATAAACCCCAATTTCAGGCCGAAATGTTAAGGGCCGGAGTGGTTCGGCATTTTGAAGGAAAAAATTAAAATTTTAATATAGGCTAGTTTCCCCACAATGAATGTACTTACATGCCATTAGATGGATCCTGACCCCCATATCCTTTTGAAAAGGGTGTAGGGGCAAATATTTTAACATTTGAATTATCACAACTTTTGGGCCGAAATGGCAAGGGCCGGAGTGGTTCAGCATTTTGAAGGAAAAAATTAAAATTTTAATATAGGCTAAATTCCCCACAATAAATGTACTTACATGCCATTAGATGGATCCTGACCCCCATATCCTTTTGAAAGGGTGTAGGGGCAAATATTGTAAACATTTGAATTATCACAACTTTTGGGCCGAAATAGAAAGGGCCGGAGTGGTTCAGCATTTTGGAGGAAAAAAATAAAATTTTAGAACAGGCCAGTTTTCCCACAATGAATGTACTTACATGCCATTAGATGGATCCAGACCCCTATATCCTTTTGAAAAGGGTGTAGGGGCAAATATTTTAACATTTGAATTATCACGCCTTTTGGGCCGAAATTGCAAGGGCCGGAGTGGTTCAGTATTTTGGAGGAAAAAACTAAAATTTTAGAACAGGCCAGTTTCCCCACAATGAATGTACTTACATGCCATTAGATGGATCCTGACCCCCATATCCTTTTGAAAAGGGTGTAGGGGCAAATATTTTAACATTTGAATTATCACAACTTTTGGGCCGAAATGGCAAGGGCCGGAGTGGTTCAGCATTTTGAAGGAAAAAATTAAAATTTTAATATAGGCTAGTTTCCCCACAATAAATGTACTTACATGCCATTAGATCGATCCAGACCCCTATATCCTTTAGAAAGGGGTGTAGGGGCAAATATTGTAAACATTTGAATTATCACAACTTTTGGGCCGAAATAGTAAGGGCCGGAGTGGTTCAGCATTTTGGAGGAAAAAATTAAAATTTTAGAACAGGCCAGTTTTCCCACAATGAATGTACTTACATGCCATTAGATGGATCCTGAACCCCATATCCTTTTGAAAGGGGTGTAGGGGGAAATATTGTAAAAAATAGAATAAACCCCAATTTCAGGCCGAAATGGAAAGGGCCGGAGTGGTTCAGCATTTTGAAGGAAAAAATTAAAATTTTAATATAGGCTAGTTTCCCCACAATAAATGTACTTACATGCCATTAGATGGATCCTGACCCCCATATCCTTTTGAAAGGGGTGTAGGGGGAAATATTGTAAAAAATAGAATAAACCCCAATTTCAGGCCGAAATGGAAAGGGCCGGAGTGGTTCAGCATTTTGAAGGAAAAAATTAAAATTTTAATATAGGCTAGTTTCCCCACAATGAATGTACTTACATGCCATTAGATGGATCCTGACCCCCATATCCTTTTGAAAAGGGTGTAGGGGCAAATATTGTAACATTTGAATTATCACAACTTTCGGGCCGAAATGGCAAGGGCCGGAGTGGTTCAGCATTTTGAAGGAAAAAATTAAAATTTGAATATAGGCTAGTTTTCCCACAATGAATGTACTTACATGCCAGTAGATGGATCCTGACCCCCATATCCTTTTGAAAGGGGTGTAGGGGCAAATATTGTAAACATTTGAATTATCACGACTTTTGGGCCGAAATAGTAAGGGCCGGAGTGGTTCAGCATTTTGGAGGAAAAAATTAAAATTTTAGAACAGGCCAGGTTTCCCACAATCAATGTACTTACATGCCATTTGATGGATCCTGACCCCCATATTCTTTTGAAAGGGGTGTAGGGGGAAATATTGTAAACAATTGAATAAACCCTGATTTCAGGCCGAAATGGAAAGGGCCGGAGTGGTTCAACATTTTGAAGGAAAAAATTAAAATTTGAATATAGGCTAGTTTCCCCACAATGAATGTACTTACATGCCATTAGATGGATCCTGACCCCCATATCCTTTTGAAAAGGGTGTAGGGGCAAATATTGTAACATTTGAATTATCACAACTTTTGGGCCGAAATGGCAAGGGCCGGAGTGGTTCAGCATTTTGAAGGAAAAAATTAAAATTTTAATATAGGCTAGTTTCCCCACAATGAATGTACTTGCATGCCATTAGATGGATCCTGACCCCCATATCCTTTTGAAAGGGGTGTAGGGGCAAATATTGTAAACATTTGAATTATCACAACTTTTGGGCCGAAATAGTAAGGGCCGGAGTGGTTCAGCATTTTGGAGGAAAAAATTAAAATTTTAGAACAGGCCAGTTTTCCCACAATGAATGTACTTACATGCCATTAGATGGATCCTGACCCCCATATCCTTTTGAAAAGGGTGTAGGGGCAAATATTGTAAACATTTGAATTATCACAACTTTTGGGCCGAAATGGCAAGGGCCGGAGTGGTTCAGCATTTTGAAGGAAAAAATTAAAATTTTAATATACGCTAGTTTCCCCACAATGAATGTACTTACATGCCATTAGATGGATCCAGACCCCTATATCCTTTAGAAAGGGGTGTAGGGGGAAATATTGTAAACATTTGAATTATCACAACTTTTGGGCCGAAATAGTAAGGGCCGGAGTGGTTCAGCATTTTGAAGGAAAAAACTAAAATTTTAGAACAGGCCAGTTTCCCCAAAATGAATGTACTTACATGCCATTAGATAGATCCTGACCCCCATATCCTTTTGAAAGGGGTGTCGGGGCAAATATTGTAAACATTTGAATTATCACAACTTTTGGGCCGAAATAGTAAGGGCCGGAGTGGTTCAGCATTTTGAAGGAAAAAACTAAAATTTTAGAACAGGCCAGTTTCCCCAAAATGAATGTACTTACATGCCATTAGATAGATCCTGACCCCCATATCCTTTTGAAAGGGGTGTCGGGGCAAATATTGTAAAAAATTTAATAAACCCCAATTTCAGGCCGAAATGGAAAGGGCCGGAGTGGTTCAGCATTTTGAAGGAAAAAATTAAAATTTTAATATACGCTAGTTTCCCCACAATGAATGTACTTACATGCCATTAGATGGATCCAGACCCCTATATCCTTTAGAAAGGGGTGTAGGGGGAAATATTGTAAACATTTGAATTATCACAACTTTTGGGCCGAAATAGTAAGGGCCGGAGTGGGGTGTAGGGGGAAATATACATTTGAATTATCACAACTTTTGGGCCGAAATGGCAAGGGCCGGAGTGGTTCAGCATTTTGAAGGAAAAAATTACAATTTTAATATAGGCTAAATTCCCCACAATAAATGTACTTACATGCCATTAGATGGATCCAGACCCCTATATCCTTTTGAAAAGGGTGTAGGGGCAAATATTTTAACATTTGAATTATCACAAAAAATTAAAATTTTAATATAGGCTAGTTTCCCCACAATGAATGTACTTACATGCCATTAGATGGATCCTGAACCCCATATCCTTTTGAAAGGGGTGTAGGGGGAAATATTGTAAAAAATAGAATAAACCCCAATTTCAGGCCGAAATGGAAAGGGCCGGAGTGGTTCAGCATTTTGAAGGAAAAAATTAAAATTTTAATATAGGCTAGTTTCCCCACAATGAATGTACTTACATGCCATTAGATGGATCCTGACCCCCATATCCTTTTGAAAGGGGTGTAGGGGCAAATATTGTAAAAAATAGAATAAACCCCAATTTCAGGCCGAAATGGAAAGGGCCGGAGTGGTTCAGCATTTTGAAGGAAAAAATTAAAATTTTAATATAGACTAGTTTCCCCACAATGAATGTACTTACATGCCATTAGATGGATCCTGACCCCCATATCCTTTTGAAAAGGGTGTAGGGGCAAATATTGTAACATTTGAATTATCACAACTTTTGGGCCGAAATGGCAAGGGCCGGAGTGGTTCAGCATTTTGAAGGAAAAAATTAAAATTTTAATATAGGCTAGTTTTCCCACAATGAATGTACTTACATGCCAGTAGATGGATCCTGACCCCCATATCCTTTTGAAAGGGGTGTAGGGGCAAATATTGTAAACATTTGAATTATCACGACTTTTGGGCCGAAATAGTAAGGGCCGGAGTGGTTCAGCATTTTGGAGGAAAAAATTAAAATTTTAGAACAGGCCAGGTTTCCCACAATGAATGTACTTACATGCCATTTGATGGATCCTGACCCCCATATCCTTTTGAAAGGGGTGTAGGGGCAAATATTGTAAAAAATTGAATAAACCCCAATTTCAGGCCGAAATGGTAAGGGCCGGAGTGGTTCGGCATTTTGAAGGAAAAAATTAAAATTTTAATATAGGCTAGTTTTCCCACAATGAATGTACTTACATGCCATTAGATGGATCCTGACCCCCATATCCTTTTGAAAGGGGTGTAGGGGGAAATATTGTAAACATTTGAATTATCACAAGTTTTGGGCCGAAATGGCAAGGGCCGGAGTGGTTCAGCATTTTGAAGGAAAAAATTACAATTTTAATATAGGCTAGTTTCCCCACAATGAATGTACTTACATGCCATTAGATGGATCCAGACCCCTATATCCTTTAGAAAGGGGTGTAGGGGCAAATATTGTAAAATTTGAATTATCACAACTTTCGGGCCGAAATGGCAAGGGCCGGAGTGGTTCGGCATTTTGAAGGAAAAAATTAAAATTTTAATATAGGCTAGTTTTCCCACAATGAATGTACTTACATGCCATTAGATGGATCCTGACCCCCATATCCTTTTGAAAGGGGTGTAGGGGGAAATATTGTAAACATTTGAATTATCACAAGTTTTGGGCCGAAATGGCAAGGGCCGGAGTGGTTCAGCATTTTGAAGGAAAAAATTACAATTTTAATATAGGCTAGTTTCCCCACAATGAATGTACTTACATGCCATTAGATGGATCCAGACCCCTATATCCTTTAGAAAGGGGTGTAGGGGCAAATATTGTAAACATTTGAATTATCACAACTTTTGGGCCGAAATAGTAAGGGCCGGAGTGGTTCAGCATTTTGGAGGAAAAAATTAAAATTTTAATATAGGCTAGTTTCCCCACAATGAATGTACTTACATGCCATTAGATGGATCCTGACCCCCATATCCTTTTGAAAAGGGTGTAGGGGCAAATATTGTAACATTTGAATTATCACAACTTTCGGGCCGAAATGGGAAGGGCCGGAGTGGTTCAGCATTTTGAAGGAAAAAATTAAAATTTTAATATAGGCTAGTTTTCCCACAATGAATGTACTTACATGCCATTAGATGGATCCTGACCCCCATATCCTTTTGAAAAGGGTGTAGGGGCAAATATTGTAACATTTGAATTATCACAACTTTCGGGCCGAAATGGGAAGGGCCAGAGAGGTTCAGCATTTTGAAGGAAAAAATTAAAATTTTAATATAGGCTAGTTTTACCACAATGAATGTACTTACATGCCATTAGATGGATCCTGACCCCCATATCCTTTTGAAAGGGGTGTAGGGGCAAATATTGTAAACATTTGAATTATCACGACTTTTGGGCCGAAATAGTAAGGGCCGGAGTGGTTCAGCATTTTGGAGGAAAAAATTAAAATTTTAGAACAGGCCAGGTTTCCCACAATGAATGTACTTACATGCCATTTGATGGCCCCCATATTCTTTTGAAAGGGGTGTAGGGGGAAATATTGTAAACAATTGAATAAACCCCGATTTCAGGCCGAAATGGAAAGGGCCGGAGTGGTTCAACATTTTGAAGGAAAAAATTAAAATTTGAATATAGGCTAGTTTCCCCACAATGAATGTACTTACATGCCATTAGATGGATCCTGACCCCCATATCCTTTTGAAAGGGTTGTAGGGGCAAATATTGTAAACATTTGAATTATCACAACTTTTGGGCCGAAATAGTAAGGGCCGGAGTGGTTCAGCATTTTGAAGGAAAAAACTAAAATTTTAGAACAGGCCAGTTTCCCACAATGAATGTACTTACATGCCATTAGATGGATCCTGACCCCCATATCCTTTTGAAAGGGGTGTAGGGGGAAATATTGTAAAAAATAGAATAAACACCATTTTCAGGTTGAAATGGAAAGGGCCGGAGTGGTTCAGCATTTTGAATGAAAAAATTAAAATTTTAATATAGGCTAGTTCCCTTCAATGAATGTACTTACATGCCATTATATGGATCCTGACCCCCATATCCTTTTGAAAGGGGTGTAGGGGCAAATATTGTAAACATTTGAATTATCACAACTTTTGTGCCGAAATAGTAAGGGCCGGAGTGGTTCAGCATTTTGGAGGAAAAAATTAAAATTTTAGAACAGGCCAGTTTTCCCACAATGAATGTACTTACATGCCATTAGATGGATCCTGACCCCCATATCCTTTTGAAAAGGGTGTAGGGGCAAATATTGTAAACATTTGAATTATCACAACTTTTGGGCCGAAATAGAAAGGGCCGGAGTGGTTCAGCATTTTGGAGGAAAAAAATAAAATTTTAGAACAGGCCAGTTTTCCCACAATGAATGTACTTACATGCCATTAGATGGATCCAGACCCCTATATCCTTTTGAAAAGGGTGTAGGGGCAAATATTTTAACATTTGAATTATCACAACTTTTGGGCCGAAATGGCAAGGGCCGGAGTGGTTCAGCATTTTGAAGGAAAAAAATAAAATTTTAATATAGGCTAAATTCCCCACAATGAATGTACTTACATGCCATTAGATGGATCCTGACCCCCATATCCTTTTGAAAGGGTGTAGGGGCAAATATTGTAAACATTTGAATTATCACAACTTTTGGGCCGAAATAGAAAGGGCCGGAGTGGTTCAGCATTTTGGAGGAAAAAAATAAAATTTTAGAACAGGCCAGTTTTCCCACAATGAATGTACTTACATGCCATTAGATGGATCCAAACCCCTATATCCTTTAGAAAGGGGTGTAGGGGGAAATATTGTAAACATTTGAATTATCACAACTTTTGGGCCGAAATAGTAAGGGCCGGAGTGGTTCAGCATTTTGAAGGAAAAAATTAAAATTTTAATATAGGCTAGTTTCCCCACAATGAATGTACTTACATGCCATTAGATAGATCCTGTCCCTCATATCCTTTTGAAAGGGGTGTAGGGGGAAATATTGTAAACATTTGAATTATCACAAGTTTTGGGCCGAAATGGCAAGGGCCGGAGTGGTTCAGCATTTTGAAGGAAAAAATTACAATTTTAATATAGGCTAGTTTCCCCACAATGAATGTACTTACATGCCATTAGATGGATCCAGACCCCTATATCCTTTAGAAAGGGTGTAGGGGCAAATATTGTAACATTTGAATTATCACAACTTTTGGGCCGAAATGGCAAGGGCCGGAGTGCTTCAGCATTTTGAAAGAAAAAATTAAAATTTGAATATAGGCTAGTTTCCCCACAATGAATGTACTTACATGCTATTAGATGGATCCTGACCCCCATATCCTTTTGAAAGGGGTGTAGGGGCAAATATTGTAAAAAATTGAATAAACCCCAATTTCAGGCCGAAATGTTAAGGGCCGGAGTGGTTCGGCATTTTGAAGGAAAAAATTAAAATTTTAATATAGGCTAGTTTCCCCACAATGAATGTACTTACATGCCATTAGATGGATCCTGACCCCCATATCCTTTTGAAAAGGGTGTAGGGGCAAATATTTTAACATTTGAATTATCACAACTTTTGGGCCGAAATGGCAAGGGCCGGAGTGGTTCAGCATTTTGAAGGAAAAAATTAAAATTTTAATATAGGCTAAATTCCCCACAATAAATGTACTTACATGCCATTAGATGGATCCTGACCCCCATATCCTTTTGAAAGGGTGTAGGGGCAAATATTGTAAACATTTGAATTATCACAACTTTTGGGCCGAAATAGAAAGGGCCGGAGTGGTTCAGCATTTTGGAGGAAAAAAATAAAATTTTAGAACAGGCCAGTTTTCCCACAATGAATGTACTTACATGCCATTAGATGGATCCAGACCCCTATATCCTTTTGAAAAGGGTGTAGGGGCAAATATTTTAACATTTGAATTATCACGCCTTTTGGGCCGAAATTGCAAGGGCCGGAGTGGTTCAGTATTTTGGAGGAAAAAACTAAAATTTTAGAACAGGCCAGTTTCCCCACAATGAATGTACTTACATGCCATTAGATGGATCCTGACCCCCATATCCTTTTGAAAAGGGTGTAGGGGCAAATATTTTAACATTTGAATTATCACAACTTTTGGGCCGAAATGGCAAGGGCCGGAGTGGTTCAGCATTTTGAAGGAAAAAATTAAAATTTTAATATAGGCTAGTTTCCCCACAATAAATGTACTTACATGCCATTAGATCGATCCAGACCCCTATATCCTTTAGAAAGGGGTGTAGGGGCAAATATTGTAAACATTTGAATTATCACAACTTTTGGGCCGAAATAGTAAGGGCCGGAGTGGTTCAGCATTTTGGAGGAAAAAATTAAAATTTTAGAACAGGCCAGTTTTCCCACAATGAATGTACTTACATGCCATTAGATGGATCCTGAACCCCATATCCTTTTGAAAGGGGTGTAGGGGGAAATATTGTAAAAAATAGAATAAACCCCAATTTCAGGCCGAAATGGAAAGGGCCGGAGTGGTTCAGCATTTTGAAGGAAAAAATTAAAATTTTAATATAGGCTAGTTTCCCCACAATAAATGTACTTACATGCCATTAGATGGATCCTGACCCCCATATCCTTTTGAAAGGGGTGTAGGGGGAAATATTGTAAAAAATAGAATAAACCCCAATTTCAGGCCGAAATGGAAAGGGCCGGAGTGGTTCAGCATTTTGAAGGAAAAAATTAAAATTTTAATATAGGCTAGTTTCCCCACAATGAATGTACTTACATGCCATTAGATGGATCCTGACCCCCATATCCTTTTGAAAAGGGTGTAGGGGCAAATATTGTAACATTTGAATTATCACAACTTTCGGGCCGAAATGGCAAGGGCCGGAGTGGTTCAGCATTTTGAAGGAAAAAATTAAAATTTTAATATAGGCTAGTTTTCCCACAATGAATGTACTTACATGCCAGTAGATGGATCCTGACCCCCATATCCTTTTGAAAGGGGTGTAGGGGCAAATATTGTAAACATTTGAATTATCACGACTTTTGGGCCGAAATAGTAAGGGCCGGAGTGGTTCAGCATTTTGGAGGAAAAAATTAAAATTTTAGAACAGGCCAGGTTTCCCACAATCAATGTACTTACATGCCATTTGATGGATCCTGACCCCCATATTCTTTTGAAAGGGGTGTAGGGGGAAATATTGTAAACAATTGAATAAACCCTGATTTCAGGCCGAAATGGAAAGGGCCGGAGTGGTTCAACATTTTGAAGGAAAAAATTAAAATTTGAATATAGGCTAGTTTCCCCACAATGAATGTACTTACATGCCATTAGATGGATCCTGACCCCCATATCCTTTTGAAAAGGGTGTAGGGGCAAATATTGTAACATTTGAATTATCACAACTTTTGGGCCGAAATGGCAAGGGCCGGAGTGGTTCAGCATTTTGAAGGAAAAAATTAAAATTTTAGAACAGGCCAGTTTCCCCACAATGAATGTACTTACATGCCATTAGATGGATCCTGTCCCTCATATCCTTTTGAAAGGGGTGTAGGGGGAAATATTGTAAACATTTGAATTATCACAACTTTTGGGCCGAAATGGCAAGGGCCGGAGTGGTTCAGCATTTTGAAGGAAAAAATTACAATTTTAATATAGGCTAGTTTCCCCACAATGAATGTACTTACATGACATTAGATGGATCCTGACCCCCATATCCTTTTGAAAAGGGTGTAGGGGCAAATATTGTAACATTTGAATTATCACAACTTTTGGGTCGAAATGGCAAGGGCCGGAGTGGTTCAGCATTTTGAAGGAAAAAATTAAAATTTTAATATAGGCTAGTTTCCCCACAATGAATGTACTTACATGCCATTAGATGGATCCTGACCCCCATATCCTTTTGAAAGGGGTGTAGGGGCAAATATTGTAAACATTTGAATTATCACGACTTTTGGGCCGAAATAGTAAGGGCCGGAGTGGTTCAGCATTTTGGAGGAAAAAATTAAAATTTTAGAACAGGCCAGGTTTCCCACAATGAATGTACTTACATGCCATTTGATGGATCCTGACCCCCATATTCTTTTGAAAGGGGTGTAGGGGGAAATATTGTAAACAATTGAATAAACCCCGATTTCAGGCCGAAATGGAAAGGGCTGGAGTGGTTCAACATTTTGAAGGAAAAAATTAAAATTTGAATATAGGCTAGTTTCCCCACAATGAATGTACTTACATGCCATTAGATGGATCCTGACCCCCATATCCTTTTGAAAAGGGTGTAGGGGCAAATATTGTAACATTTGAATTATCACAACTTTTGGGCCGAAATGGCAAGGGCCGGAGTGGTTCAGCATTTTGAAGGAAAAAATTAAAATTTTAATATAGGCTAGTTTCCCCACAATGAATGTACTTGCATGCCATTAGATGGATCCTGACCCCCATATCCTTTTGAAAGGGTGTAGGGGCAAATATTGTAAACATTTGAATTATCACAACTTTTGGGCCGAAATAGTAAGGGCCGGAGTGGTTCAGCATTTTGGAGGAAAAAATTAAAATTTTAGAACAGGCCAGTTTTCCCACAATGAATGTACTTACATGCCATTAGATGGATCCTGACCCCCATATCCTTTTGAAAGGGGTGTAGGGGCAAATATTGTAAAAAAAAGAATAAACCCCAATTTCAGGCCGAAATGGAAAGGGCCGGAGTGGTTCAGCATTTTGAAGGAAAAAATTACAATTTTAATATAGGCTAGTTTCCCCACAATGAATGTACTTACATGCCATTAGATGGATCCTGACCCCCATATCCTTTTGAAAAGGGTGTAGGGGCAAATATTGTAACATTTGAATTATCACAACTTTTGGGCCGAAATGGCAAGGGCCGGAATGGTTCAGCATTTTAAGGGAAAAATTAAAATTTTAATATAGGCTAGTTTCCCCACAATGAATGTACTTACATGACATTAGATGGATCCTGACCCCCATATCCTTTTGAAAAGGGTGTAGGGGCAAATATTGTAACATTTGAATTATCACAACTTTTGGGTCGAAATGGCAAGGGCCGGAGTGGTTCAGCATTTTGAAGGAAAAAATTACAATTTTAATATAGGCTAGTTTCCCCACAATGAATGTACTTACATGCCATTAAATGGATCCAGACCCCTATATCCTTTAGAAAGGGGTGTAGGGGGAAATATTGTAAACATTTGAATTATCACAACTTTTGGGCCGAAATAGTAAGGGCCGGAGTGGTTCAGCATTTTGAAGGAAAAAACTAAAATTTTAGAACAGGCCAGTTTCCCACAATGAATGTACTTACATGCCATTAGATGGATCCTGAACCCCATATCCTTTTGAAAGGGGTGTAGGGGCAAATATTGTAAAAAATAGAATAAACCCCAATTTCAGGCCGAAATGGAAAGGGCCGGAGTGGTTCAGCATTTTGAAGGAAAAAATTACAATTTTAATATAGGCTAGTTTCCCCACAATGAATGTACTTACATGCCATTAGATGGATCCTGACCCCCATATCCTTTTGAAAAGGGTGTAGGGGCAAATATTGTAACATTTGAATTATCACAACTTTTGGGCCGAAATGGCAAGGGCCGGAGTGGTTCAGCATTTTGAAGGAAAAAATTACAATTTTAATATAGGCTAGTTTCCCCACAATGAATGTACTTACATGACATTAGATGGATCCTGACCCCCATATCCTTTTGAAAAGGGTGTAGGGGCAAATATTGTAACATTTGAATTATCACAACTTTTGGGTCGAAATGGCAAGGGCCGGAGTGGTTCAGCATTTTGAAGGAAAAAATTAAAATTTTAATATAGGCTAGTTTCCCCACAATGAATGTACTTACATGCCATTAGATGGATCCTGACCCCCATATCCTTTTGAAAGGGGTGTAGGGGCAAATATTGTAAACATTTGAATTATCACAACTTTTGGGCCGAAATAGTAAGGGCCGGAGTGGTTCAGCATTTTGGAGGAAAAAATTAAAATTTTAGAACAGGCCAGTTTTCCCACAATGAATGTACTTACATGCCATTAGATGGATCCTGACCCCCATATCCTTTTGAAAAGGGTGTAGGGGCAAATATTGTAAACATTTGAATTATCACAACTTTTGGGCCGAAATGGCAAGGGCCGGAGTGGTTCAGCATTTTGAAGGAAAAAATTAAAATTTTAATATAGGCTAGTTTCCCCACAATGAATGTACTTACATGCCATTAGATGGATCCTGTCCCTCATATCCTTTTGAAAGGGGTGTAGGGGGAAATATTGTAAACATTTGAATTATCACAACTTTTGGGCCGAAATGGCAAGGGCCGGAGTGGTTCAGCATTTTGAAGGAAAAAATTACAATTTTAATATAGGCTAGTTTCCCCACAATGAATGTACTTACATGACATTAGATGGATCCTGACCCCCATATCCTTTTGAAAAGGGTGTAGGGGCAAATATTGTAACATTTGAATTATCACAACTTTTGGGTCGAAATGGCAAGGGCCGGAGTGGTTCAGCATTTTGAAGGAAAAAATTAAAATTTTAATATAGGCTAGTTTCCCCACAATGAATGTACTTACATGCCATTAGATGGATCCTGACCCCCATATCCTTTTGAAAGGGGTGTAGGGGCAAATATTGTAAACATTTGAATTATCACAACTTTTGGGCCGAAATAGTAAGGGCCGGAGTGGTTCAGCATTTTGGAGGAAAAAATTAAAATTTTAGAACAGGCCAGTTTTCCCACAATGAATGTACTTACATGCCATTAGATGGATCCTGACCCCCATATCCTTTTGAAAAGGGTGTAGGGGCAAATATTGTAAACATTTGAATTATCACAACTTTTGGGCCGAAATGGCAAGGGCCGGAGTGGTTCAGCATTTTGAAGGAAAAAATTAAAATTTTAATATAGGCTAGTTTCCCCACAATGAATGTACTTACATGCCATTAGATAGATCCTGTCCCTCATATCCTTTTGAAAGGGGTGTAGGGGGAAATATTGTAAACATTTGAATTATCACGACTTTTGGGCCGAAATAGTAAGGGCCGGAGTGGTTCAGCATTTTGGAGGAAAAAATTAAAATTTTAGAACAGGCCAGGTTTCCCACAATGAATGTACTTACATGCCATTTGATGGATCCTGACCCCCATATTCTTTTGAAAGGGGTGTAGGGGGAAATATTGTAAACAATTGAATAAACCCCGATTTCAGGCCGAAATGGAAAGGGCTGGAGTGGTTCAACATTTTGAAGGAAAAAATTAAAATTTGAATATAGGCTAGTTTCCCCACAATGAATGTACTTACATGCCATTAGATGGATCCTGACCCCCATATCCTTTTGAAAAGGGTGTAGGGGCAAATATTGTAACATTTGAATTATCACAACTTTTGGGCCGAAATGGCAAGGGCCGGAGTGGTTCAGCATTTTGAAGGAAAAAATTAAAATTTTAATATAGGCTAGTTTCCCCACAATGAATGTACTTGCATGCCATTAGATGGATCCTGACCCCCATATCCTTTTGAAAGGGGTGTAGGGGCAAATATTGTAAACATTTGAATTATCACAACTTTTGGGCCGAAATAGTAAGGGCCGGAGTGGTTCAGCATTTTGGAGGAAAAAATTAAAATTTTAGAACAGGCCAGTTTTCCCACAATGAATGTACTTACATGCCATTAGATGGATCCTGACCCCCATATCCTTTTGAAAGGGGTGTAGGGGCAAATATTGTAAAAAAAAGAATAAACCCCAATTTCAGGCCGAAATGGAAAGGGCCGGAGTGGTTCAGCATTTTGAAGGAAAAAATTACAATTTTAATATAGGCTAGTTTCCCCACAATGAATGTACTTACATGCCATTAGATGGATCCTGACCCCCATATCCTTTTGAAAAGGGTGTAGGGGCAAATATTGTAACATTTGAATTATCACAACTTTTGGGCCGAAATGGCAAGGGCCGGAATGGTTCAGCATTTTAAGGGAAAAATTAAAATTTTAATATAGGCTAGTTTCCCCACAATGAATGTACTTACATGACATTAGATGGATCCTGACCCCCATATCCTTTTGAAAAGGGTGTAGGGGCAAATATTGTAACATTTGAATTATCACAACTTTTGGGTCGAAATGGCAAGGGCCGGAGTGGTTCAGCATTTTGAAGGAAAAAATTACAATTTTAATATAGGCTAGTTTCCCCACAATGAATGTACTTACATGCCATTAAATGGATCCAGACCCCTATATCCTTTAGAAAGGGGTGTAGGGGGAAATATTGTAAACATTTGAATTATCACAACTTTTGGGCCGAAATAGTAAGGGCCGGAGTGGTTCAGCATTTTGAAGGAAAAAACTAAAATTTTAGAACAGGCCAGTTTCCCACAATGAATGTACTTACATGCCATTAGATGGATCCTGAACCCCATATCCTTTTGAAAGGGGTGTAGGGGCAAATATTGTAAAAAATAGAATAAACCCCAATTTCAGGCCGAAATGGAAAGGGCCGGAGTGGTTCAGCATTTTGAAGGAAAAAATTACAATTTTAATATAGGCTAGTTTCCCCACAATGAATGTACTTACATGCCATTAGATGGATCCTGACCCCCATATCCTTTTGAAAAGGGTGTAGGGGCAAATATTGTAACATTTGAATTATCACAACTTTTGGGCCGAAATGGCAAGGGCCGGAGTGGTTCAGCATTTTGAAGGAAAAAATTACAATTTTAATATAGGCTAGTTTCCCCACAATGAATGTACTTACATGACATTAGATGGATCCTGACCCCCATATCCTTTTGAAAAGGGTGTAGGGGCAAATATTGTAACATTTGAATTATCACAACTTTTGGGTCGAAATGGCAAGGGCCGGAGTGGTTCAGCATTTTGAAGGAAAAAATTAAAATTTTAATATAGGCTAGTTTCCCCACAATGAATGTACTTACATGCCATTAGATGGATCCTGACCCCCATATCCTTTTGAAAGGGGTGTAGGGGCAAATATTGTAAACATTTGAATTATCACAACTTTTGGGCCGAAATAGTAAGGGCCGGAGTGGTTCAGCATTTTGGAGGAAAAAATTAAAATTTTAGAACAGGCCAGTTTTCCCACAATGAATGTACTTACATGCCATTAGATGGATCCTGACCCCCATATCCTTTTGAAAAGGGTGTAGGGGCAAATATTGTAAACATTTGAATTATCACAACTTTTGGGCCGAAATGGCAAGGGCCGGAGTGGTTCAGCATTTTGAAGGAAAAAATTAAAATTTTAATATAGGCTAGTTTCCCCACAATGAATGTACTTACATGCCATTAGATAGATCCTGTCCCTCATATCCTTTTGAAAGGGGTGTAGGGGGAAATATTGTAAACATTTGAATTATCACAAGTTTTGGGCCGAAATGGCAAGGGCCGGAGTGGTTCAGCATTTTGAAGGAAAAAATTACAATTTTAATATAGGCTAGTTTCCCCACAATGAATGTACTTACATGCCATTAGATGGATCCAGACCCCTATATCCTTTAGAAAGGGTGTAGGGGCAAATATTGTAACATTTGAATTATCACAACTTTTGGGCCGAAATGGCAAGGGCCGGAGTGCTTTAGCATTTTGAAAGAAAAAATTAAAATTTGAATATAGGCTAGTTTCCCCACAATGAATGTACTTACATGCTATTAGATGGATCCTGACCCCCATATCCTTTTGAAAGGGGTGTAGGGGCAAATATTGTAAAAAATTGAATAAACCCCAATTTCAGGCCGAAATGGTAAGGGCCGGAGTGGTTCGGCATTTTGAAGGAAAAAATTAAAATTTTAATATACGCTAGTTTCCCCACAATGAATGTACTTACATGCCATTAGATGGATCCAGACCCCTATATCCTTTAGAAAGGGGTGTAGGGGGAAATATTGTAAACATTTGAATTATCACAACTTTTGGGCCGAAATAGTAAGGGCCGGAGTGGTTCAGCATTTGAAGGAAAAAACTAAAATTTTAGAACAGGCCAGTTTCCCCAAAATGAATGTACTTACATGCCATTAGATAGATCCTGACCCCCATATCCTTTTGAAAGGGGTGTCGGGGCAAATATTGTAAACATTTGAATTATCACAACTTTTGGGCCGAAATAGTAAGGGCCGGAGTGGTTCAGCATTTTGAAGGAAAAAACTAAAATTTTAGAACAGGCCAGTTTCCCCAAAATGAATGTACTTACATGCCATTAGATAGATCCTGACCCCCATATCCTTTTGAAAGGGGTGTCGGGGCAAATATTGTAAAAAATTTAATAAACCCCAATTTCAGGCCGAAATGGAAAGGGCCGGAGTGGTTCAGCATTTTGAAGGAAAAAATTAAAATTTTAATATAGGCTAGTTTCCCCACAATGAATGTACTTACATGCCATTAGATGGATCCTGACCCCCATATCCTTTTGAAAAGGGTGTAGGGGCAAATATTTTAACATTTGAATTATCACAACTTTTGGGCCGAAATGGCAAGGGCCGGAGTGGTTCAGCATTTTGAAGGAAAAAATTACAATTTTAATATAGGCTAAATTCCCCACAATAAATGTACTTACATGCCATTAGATGGATCCTGACCCCCATATCCTTTTGAAAGGGTGTAGGGGCAAATATTGTAAACATTTGAATTATCACAACTTTTGGGCCGAAATAGAAAGGGCCGGAGTGGTTCAGCATTTTGGAGGAAAAAAATAAAATTTTAGAACAGGCCAGTTTTCCCACAATGAATGTACTTACATGCCATTAGATGGATCCAGACCCCTATATCCTTTTGAAAAGGGTGTAGGGGCAAATATTTTAACATTTGAATTATCACAACTTTTGGGCCGAAATGGCAAGGGCCGGAGTGGTTCAGCATTTTGAAGGAAAAAATTAAAATTTTAATATAGGCTAAATTCCCCACAATGAATGTACTTACATGCCATTAGATGGATCCTGACCCCCATATCCTTTTGAAAGGGTGTAGGGGCAAATATTGTAAACATTTGAATTATCACAACTTTTGGGCCGAAATAGAAAGGGCCGGAGTGGTTCAGCATTTTGGAGGAAAAAAATAAAATTTTAGAACAGGCCAGTTTTCCCACAATGAATGTACTTACATGCCATTAGATGGATCCAGACCCCTATATCCTTTAGAAAGGGGTGTAGGTGGAAATATTGTAAACATTTGAATTATCACAACTTTTGGGCCGAAATAGTAAGGGCCGGAGTGGTTCAGCATTTTGGAGGAAAAAATTAAAATTTTAGAACAGGCCAGTTTTCCCACAATGAATGTACTTACATGCCATAAGATGGATCCTGAACCCCATATCCTTTTGAAAGGGGTGTAGGGGGAAATATTGTAAAAAATAGAATAAACCCCAATTTCAGGCCGAAATGGAAAGGGCCGGAGTGGTTCAGCATTTTGAAGGAAAAAATTAAAATTTTAATATAGGCTAGTTTCCCCACAATGAATGTACTTACATGCCATAAGATGGATCCTGACCCCCATATCCTTTTGAAAGGGATGTAGGGGGAAATATTGTAAAAAATAGAATAAACCCCAATTTCAGGCCGAAATGGAAAGGGCCGGAGTGGTTCAGCATTTTGAAGGAAAAAATTAAAATTTTAATATAGGCTAGTTTCCCACAATGAATGTACTTACATGCCATTAGATGGATCCTGACCCCCATATCCTTTTGAAAAGGGTGTAGGGGCAAATATTGTAACATTTGAATTATCACAACTTTCGGGCCGAAATGGCAAGGGCCGGAGTGGTTCAGCATTTTGAAGGAAAAAATTAAAATTTTAATATAGGCTTGTTTTCCCACAATGAATGTACTTACATGCCATTAGATGGATCCTGACCCCCATATCCTTTTGAAAGGGGTGTAGGGGCAAATATTGTAAACATTTGAATTATCACGACTTTTGGGCCGAAATAGTAAGGGCCGGAGTGGTTCAGCATTTTGGAGGAAAAAATTAAAATTTTAGAACAGGCCAGGTTTCCCACAATGAATGTACTTACATGCCATTTGATGGATCCTGACCCCCATATTCTTTTGAAAGGGGTGTAGGGGGAAATATTGTAAACAATTGAATAAACCCCGATTTCAGGCCGAAATGGAAAGGGCTGGAGTGGTTCAA